>WEDG01002967.1:0-45646 GCA_017591395.1 Schistocephalus solidus
GGTACCGATACGAGCTGCTAGAATAAAAGCAAGCGACACCGACTCGTTCAGTGACAATAAAACATCCATCAACAAAACGTAGTCGCCTCGAGAATCGAATAAACTTTGGCGTCTTCGCAACTGCACAACGAGTGAGTACGATGATACCACGAGACTGAGTGAGATTTCCGCTGAAAATGCGGGCACAACAGAGTTGAGCGCTAAAAATGCAAGTATGAAAAGTGCCAACGGTAAATATATGACAAATGGCAGTTTTGAATAAACGACCAGAGGCAATATGTTGTATGAGAATCGCCAAAGTGCCAGAAAGAACAAGTAACCAATAGGAACTGACGATAAGTAGCGGCTTTAAAAGTGATAGTGCGAGCTGACGCGATGCAAAATGAACATTGGAGAAGCTATGAAAAGGCGTCCGAATGAAGAAGGTATAAGTCAAAACTGGCATAAGTATGAATGCATAACTGTGTCTCCATAATAAATCAACTAACTAATATAAAGCAAAAATGTCAGAAATATGAGTAGATAAGGGAAGACTATGTACAAAGAGGGACTGTGCACAGAGGCAAAGTAAGTAATAAATATTGTTTTTTATTTTAAGCCGTAGACCATCGACACGCAGTTAGTAGGAAAGCCAGACAACTCGCGGCTTGAGATTCCCACAACAGTGGAAGAAATAACACGAGCTGTCAACTCGGACTATATTTGGACATATTTCATTAGGTGTCTTGGGGATTGTGAGTACAGGTCGGGTCCACACAGCCACTCTGGATTGTTTTTCCGAGGTTGTTTCCTCTAGCGCTTTGGCTTACGAGCCTACGCACAGGCAGCGGGCGATCAAACTTATTTAATGGCGGTTCACACTCGCCATATCACGGTGCCATCATCGGGCTTTGTGCTGAGGCTTCTTTGGTGTGCCACAGCTTCAGCCTGTCGTACCCTGGTAGCACTGTCGTTGCTGGTCCATGACTGCTTATTCACCAGACCCGCGAGTCTGTTTATTTCGCAGCTAACCTTCACTGAAGGCCGTTCCACTATGCACCACTATGACCGCGCAGCCGAGGCATTAACTGAAGGTGCGAGCCGCATCTTAACCACATGTCCCTTAAACCGGAAGTTAAAATTCATGTACACCAATGCGCAAAGCATGTTATCAAAGTTTGACGAGATGCAGATCCATGTCTGTGATCTCACCAGACGCAATTTCTGACAGAAACCCTGGTTGTCCAACCACGTGGACGACTGCGAGTTAACTATACCAGGCTGCCAGCTATTCAGAAGAGACCGGGAAGGGCGTCAGGGAGGAGGCGTTGTAACTTACGTAAAACAAGGACTCTTAGTTTCGGAAAAACAGAACAGTCTTTGCATGCAGCTTCGAAGCTATTTGGCTCACTATAAAGGTGCCGAGATCGCACGAGTCTTGAAGTCCCGACCGTCTTCCGACCACTCAAGAAGTGACTTTCTGAGGCTGACGCTCGCCTGTTAGAAGAGCTAGAAAAAGATGTGCCTCTCGGTCTGACGTCTTAATAATGGGCGACACCGCTCATTGACTGAGTTCAGTATATGCACGCTGTCCAGAACTAGTTTTTGACGGACGTTTATTGACATTACACTGAGATCATTCCTCACTCAGCACGTCTTATTTCCAACGAGGGTGCGGGGAGGGACAGCAGTCAAACTGTTTAGACCTGGTGTTTTACGAAATCACTTGATAGTATTCATGAGGTGCAAAGTCTACCTCCCCTACGTCGGAGTGACCACGTCGTACTGCACTGGGACTACTCAATGTTTTCGGTGCCTGAACAGCCCACCAGATTTAGAAGAAATATTTGGCGTGGTGACTCTGATCAAATGAAGACTCGACTCAACAACATCAACTGGAATCAGCTTTTCCGGTAATGACAGAGGATTGGGAATGGTTCAGTGAGTTATTGCATATTCTCCTCAGAAACCACTGCCCGATTTCACGTCAGAGACTGGATAAAAGACCCCAGTGGCTGACTCAAACGTTGAAAAAGAAGTGAATAAAAAGCGGAGGTTGTGGAAGAAATCACTCGCTGATGAGACTCCTGCGTTTATAAACGCATACAAGGCACAAAGGAACAAAGTTAAACGGCTTATCCTCAGGACATGACAAGATTTTTGAAAAAAGACCTGTTGAACCGTGCGAGTAGAAAATCCGAAGTTATTCTATTATTACATTAGAAGGAGCACGCGTAACAAGGACCCAGTTCCCTTTACTAAGGACTAGCGAAAACCTAGAGATTAGTGAGGATGGAGCAAAAGCGGAGCACCTTTCAGAATTCTTTAAATCTATCTTTACGAGTGAAAGCGCATTTTAATCCCTCCCGACTACAACTCTAGATGAGGGTCCAAAAATAGAGGCTGTATCTTTCGACGAAGCAAATGTTCATACAGAGCTGTTGGCTCTGAATGAGTCTAAATCACGGGCCCAGATGATATACTAAAGGAACTCGCTGCGAACTGGCCAAACCGTTGTCCATGCTTTTCCAAACCTCGTTCGAAGCCGGCACGTTACCTGCTGATTGGAAATCTGCACGAATCACACCACTATATAAAGGTGGAAGCAAGGTCTCCGCAAATAATTACAGGCCAATTAGCCTCACCTCGATCTGCTGCAAACTCATGGAAAAACTAATAAGCGAGAGCTAATGCACTTCTTAAAGCAGCATAAATTATTATCTGATGCGCAGCATGGATTTCGAAGTGGCAGGTCTTGCGTAACGAAACTTGCTCTATTTTTGGAACATTGGACGCGAGCAGTTGAGAATGAAATGCGCTGCACGTTGCCTACATTGACTTTTAGAAGGCATTTGACGGTGTCCCTCACCAGCGACTCCCTACACAACTCAACCGAACAGGCATTAGGGGTAATCTCTTCAGATGGATCAAAAGCTTCTTATTTCTCCAAAACCATCCATGTCGGTAACCGAGCAGTCGGCGGAGGTTGCAGTTGAAAGTGGAGTTCCCCAGGGCTCCGTTCTTGGCCCTACTCTGTTCATTTTTACGTCAACGACTGCATCAATTAATTGGATTGTGATGTCGCCATGTTTGCGGGATGATATTAAGCTATGGAGGGTCATCAGAACTGCAGCTGACGTAAAAGCATTTGCAGGAAAACCTAAACCGACTTTCAACAATGGTCAAAGGACTGGCTTCTTTGCCGTTCAATGAGAAAAATGCACTATTCTACGAGACGGTAGAACTAGCACTCCGAACCTCATGGATTACTACCTGAATGGTATACCATTGCAATAATTTCGACGCGCAGAAGGACTTGGGAGTGTGGATCTCGAGCCCCTTAAACCCTCGCTGCATTTTTTTTTTTTCAAAGGTAGGCAAGTTCATGCGATGTCAGCCCTGTACCTTTGTCAAGCGGGCTTTCTCTGCCTTTTGATGAAGACTGCTTTTCCAAAGTCTTTCGAACTTTCGTGCGGCCGCAATTTGAGTTCGCTATCGAAGCTTGGAGACCCTGACCGCGAAGGATCTCAATATCCTCGAAAAGATTCAAAGGCGTGCAACCAAACTTTGTGACTGGACAGGGCTCATTACCCTATGAAACCCGATTAGCTAACCTTGATCTATTTCCCTTGAGTTGCAGGCAGCTACGAGGAGACCTGATACAAACATCTCCGTATCATGTGCGGTCAGGGCTGCTGCCTCGCACCTGGAGACTTCTTCCAGTTAGCAACAACCACGAACTTGAGAGGGCATCCACTCAAACTACGTAACTGGGGCCAGACTGGATACACGAAAGTTCTTCTTCTCCAAAGAGAGCGGTCGACGCTTGGTATGCTCTGCCTCTGGATGTTGTTATGGCTACTTCCCTGCTGAGCTTTTTAAGAAAAACCTGAACCAGTATAGCAGTGCCCACTATAATATCCCCAGATCTTCTTAGTCACGCCCCCAGTTGAATTACACTCTTTATATTGCAATACTACGTTTTTATATTTCCCAGTACCATTTTATAGCATTTGTATTATCTCAAAAATCGTCGCATATGCCTCTCACGAGAATCTTGTCACCAACAATAGCATGTACTCATGCTACGCGTAATACGCGAGTACACATTTATGTTTACTCTTTTCGATGAGCCAACAGCTGCTTATTTTCCGCACGCCATTATGTAAACCAACTTTTTACATTTCTCATGATGTACCAGAGGCTTTTAGCCATACTGTAACCAAGAGGGAGTTCAAAGGCGTTTGCCTATCTTTCCCTTTATAAAATTAACTTAACCTGTGGACGCGGCTAGCCAGTAGCTAGGTAACACATCTTCCTGGGTAACCCAGCTTCCCAGAAAGGGTCGACAAGTATCGCCAAGCCAGAGGACTGCTCCCGACTCTACTAACTTTAGCATATTTGGAGGATTAATGAGTAGCAAGTTCTAAGGCTACATACGGTTAGATGTGGGTTCGGATTTGACCGCGGTTGAAGGAGAAATGCCTCCGAAAAGGCTCAATGCTTGAGGCTAGTCGTGCAGCAATCGGACCAATTATGCAGATTTGGCTTGCGTTTATGAGAGGAATGCGAGCCCAGGAATGCAAGGAGGATGTTGGAGTATGCCACACGACGACAGTTAAATGTTATACAATGTTATGCCGCAACGTATGCTCGATCGCGGTGAACTTTGAGGCTGACTGTTACCCGAACGCAGGGCACCATGGGTGAATTCCCAGTGCATGAATTCCAGTTAACCGCACGATTTTACCATGAGTAAGGCAAGGGAGTAAATAAAAACCGCCAAAAAGACGAAAACGATCATAAATAAATTATCTGAGCGAATAAAAAGCACCACCTGGTTGCGTCAATGTCTGCATTTAGAACGACAATTGAGAAGGATAATGAAGTCTTTTAAGCCAAAGCCGACGATTTTATGTGTGTAATTTTTATTTGAGTTTTGCATACTTATCTGATACTGAAGCTAAGACAGAGTCAACAACTTCAAAACATGGGGCTCCATAACGCTTGTCGTAACTGTTAAACCATGAAAAACTGATATCAAAGTCAAAAAGTGCAGAGGTTACCGTTCCCTGAATGAAATACAGCTAATTCAAACTGACATGACCCATGACCTTTGCGAAAAGATGGAGATCAAGGCATACGGTTTGGAAAGCCAGAAATGGAGTAGAGATGTGGGTGGGAGGGGGCCGAATACTACAAACGATCTAATGACAAGCATTCTTCCACAGAAACCAAACAGGCTGCAACAAGTTCGTAAAGGCAATAGGAGCAATGCACAAGGCATGAAGGACGACATCGTGCAGCCGACGAAAAATTACACCAAACAAGACCCGCAAACCTCACAGCATTCGTCGATGGTGAGCACAGGCATGACCGAAAAAGACAAGTCTATTACCTTAGAAAAAGAAGGAAATCGGTACGGTAGTAAAACAAAAACGGATTACAGATGAGGGAGCGAAAATTTAAAGGGCGATCCCATGCCAAGTAATTTGTCACTCAAAAAGTCCATACTGAAGCAAATCTGTGAATGCAGTGGTCTCAATGCGGCAGGTAACACGTAACGAGTGAACTCTTATGGCTCTGAATGAATACACCAAACAAGGCCTACTGGAAATAATATAGTAGTTAGTTAGAAAGAATAAAACCCACCCGGTTTGCAGAAAGAGTTTTGCCAACCGTCAGCCCGAGACAGTTTAGCATGTGCCAGCTTGGATACTGCTATAGAAATCGCTCCAAATCACGGTGGGTTCCATAGGCAGCTGTTCACCTAAAATGCT
This sequence comes from Schistocephalus solidus, assembly GCA_017591395.1. Lineage (NCBI taxonomy): Eukaryota > Metazoa > Platyhelminthes > Cestoda > Diphyllobothriidea > Diphyllobothriidae > Schistocephalus > Schistocephalus solidus. The sequence continues at coordinate 5,760 of WEDG01002967.1, forward strand.
TCACGATTCTCCCTGGTTGGGGAACGGGGTCGTTCTGCTGCATGACAGAATTCACCACCTCGACTGTTATTGGCGCCAGCAGGTCGCTCATGTCTGGGGAATTACCTGCTCCTGAATTCCTTCTATGTAAAATCCCCAGCTCCTGTTTACCGTGGACCAGTATTTCCCCATTCACGTGCATTGTGCACTCATCACCCCTGGAGGGTCCTGTATGGTTTTCCTTATGCTAAAGACACACCCAAGTTTTTGGTGATTCGTGGTTTATTCAGCTTTGCTGAGGTGTAACCGAAGGAATGTTGCGCGAACAGAGTGACGTCACATAACCCGAATTTAGCGTTCCAGGGATGCCTACTAGGCTGGCATGAGTGGCATGATGCGACCTGTTAGAAGGCGCGTTCAGCACAGACACCGATGACCTGAACGCGATGGGACCGGACTGTCAGGGTATCGCGGCTGTCAGTCATGGGAACCATGGGATGACTTGAGGGTAGCTTTGTCGTACGGCTGCTCGCAACCAACTCGAGTGACCTTGATAACCCGGAGTGGACGTCTGCGCGCGCGCTCGCCTAACGAGGAGGCTGGACTGACGCCCTACTGGGCGGACTTTAAGGAAGACCAATGTGGAAATGAGGCCCGTTTTGACCTCGGTTCCGCGGGTGGTGATGACCCATTGGTTTTACTTTTCCCGCGAATTCATGGCCGTTGTGTGCAGGCGTACTAGATAGCATACCATCTCAGATGTTCGAGATGTGGCGTAACTGATGACTCAGTTTTTGTCGTATTTCGAGAGAGAGAGAAGAGAGATAGAGAGAGAGAGGGGGAGAGAGAGAGAGAGCGAGAGCGAGCGAGCGAGCGAGAGAGAGAGAGAGAGAGAGAGATGGGCGAATTACCCCCTGGTGGACCTGTTCGACCCAAAAATGGTTGATGCCCTCTCATAGGTTAACCAGTTATGTTCTCCGTCAGCAAAGTAAAATTCCGCAGACGTGTCCGTTCAAAACAAACCCCTCCAATTACCAAAGAAGTCTGAGTAAAGTGAGAAGTAAAATCTACTCAGAAGTTGCTCAAATAAAGAAAAATGCATACAGTTGAGCATGAAGTAAAAACGCGTATACAAAATATAAAATGTCAAGGATTTAGGATAAAGAACATGAAAATACAGCTCAGCCCAAGCCTCATAGTCACTCACTTATTAGGGAAAGTAGGCGATGGACGTCTACAGTTAACCAAATGCACGTCCGTCAAGACATCAGGCAGACTGCTAATCGGCTCAGTCCCAGTAAAAATATCGACGTCTCCAGGATACCGAGACCAGCCCATCGATCCAGCCGCCCAGCAGACGAAGCCACGCGGACAGAAAGTGCTCAGCACCATGTAACCAGCCCTCGTAGTCGTTTTGCCACAGAAAAGGCAGCTGCTTGAGGCGAGTCCTCGCGACGACATCATCACCCAGGAGGGCAATCAGACCGTCTACAAAGACGGAGACGCCCAGCTCCCCAGTGGGATCTCGCAGGAGAAGGCGGAAGGCAGGCAGGAGAGAAACGAGGAGGATCGAGGCACACACAGGTGCGCGAACGCTTGGCGCCTGCGATGCCATCCTCCAATGCCCCCGCTGTCGTCTGAAGATCTGCAATCCATTCTCCGTCTGATGAAGACGAACCGCAGCCGCAGTCACAAATAAAGCTGGGGAAAATAAAGGGAGAAAACAGACAAAAAGTGATAAAAAGCCCGGGATACTGACTGAGCGGCTTATGAGGGTCGTGTCGGTTGACTAGGGCAGTAGAGCCGACAACTGACACAACGGCCAGGTTCTTGCAGCTGTGAAATAATAACTAAACAAGGCCTACTAAACAAATATAGTAGTTAGTTATGTATATTAAACCTAGCGAGTTGCATAACCAATCCTTACCCCTTTCCCGCCTAACAGAGCGCGGTACTCAAAAAGGAGGGGTGGTAGTAGAAAATGCAGGATTGGCAACCATCAAATTAAAACGAGCATCAAGCAGTAGACGAAACTGAATCGTCCGAGCAAACTTCTGCTAGTTTACCTGACTGCGTTGTTTGGTAGGACACAAATGTTGACGCCCGGTCCCTCCGCCCTCTTCGACAAAAAAATTACCCGCATTTGTTGTCGGGTCAGGGTTAGAGATTAGGTTTGACAATCCCGCGCAGTCGACTGGTATATGGGAGAGATAAAAAGTGAGACCGAGACAAAGTAGTCCATCCCTCACTATAGTAAGCCTGACGCATTTGAATCTATCACGATACGCTATCAATCATGGCATGACAAGCTGCCAACTGACAGGATAATTCGAACTTGATAGGAGTATTCTGAGGTTACTGGAGGACTGAAAGTCAGACTACAGTGGTCCCTACTTCGTGTGACCTTGATGACATTCTTCTTTATGCGAGATACAAGACAACCCCCGAGCGACAGACTGGTACATGTAGCTTTGATCAGGTTGTGGGTGTAGCCCACGTAGAGTGACTGTTTTGCTTTTGTCAGCCACTACGCCGCGCCCACATCCGGTAATCTTGACATTGCCTTGTCATCGGCGCAAAAAATGGTTTGTGGGGAGATACTGAGGTAGAGGCTACACAAGTCTGTTTCCACTATAAAACAAATGTACACGCAAGTCACCGGCGCTGCAACCACTTCATAGGGCTCGCCATGGATGCCGTGCTCTTCCGATTTTTGTCTGTCCGCCAAGATAGAGCACCGGAATGGAAAATGTCCAGGTCGGCTGATAAAAAAATGTGCCCAATCGTCTGGATTCGTATTACTGTAAGTTCATTAAGGGAAAGGCCTGCAAAACGTTTCCGAACAATGAGAAATCTGGTGCATTGCCGACTTATCATGATTTATAAATATGTTAACCAGGACCGAGAGTTAGGCTGCATGGTTCGTTTTAATATGTGAAGTGTGAGTGAAGACTGGTTCGCGTGTATCGCACAACACATGTGTGGCGCGCGTAGACGTGAGGACTGCCTCGTCAAAGGATGCGTCCACGCCCCTCTCCAGTCGTCTTAACACTGCCAATTAGACACGAAGGATCTAAAATACTTTTTCAGGCTCCCCTCAAGGTCAGGCGCAAATCATGTTATACGAGGGTAGACGTGGTCCCCGTCAAGGTCATCAAATCAAAAGTAGGGGGTAGCCTATACATAGTCTCAGTTGCCGGCTGCGGGAAACCGCCCATCAGGTTGCTTTGAGCACACTTCCTCCATGAACACCAGCAGGGCACAGGGGTGGGGATGTGACGGAGTTTAAAGAGCAAAACCCACCTTTCATCGTCAGAGAGGGAAGAGAGTCGAGCGGCTGAGCGGCATTCGTGGCAGACTAGGAAGAGGCAATCTGACAGGTCGTCGACACTGCGCGGGTGAACTGCGATTACACGTGCGCAGACGCGGAGATGGACGTTGTTTTCGAGGCGATGGGGCGGCAAAGACGCGCTGCAGTCTAACCAGCGGGGCTCAAAAAGCGGGGACTAGAGGAACCTGCAGAAAGGACTGGTTTCAACGGCACCCAATGGCGAGGTCATTTTTGGAAAAATCCTCCGGCAAATGGGCGAGCTGTCCGATTAGTCAGCTAAATGGTTTTTGAGAACAAGCATGAAGAAATGAGCCGCACCGAGACCCCGAAACAAGTAAACACACAAATTAAGAATTAGTTCGAAAGATTTTACAACTCCAGATGACTACAAGTGGACGGCTTAATTCGCTCAGCCTCTACCGAGAAAACTACGGCTGATCACAAGTAAGGCGTTTATAGCACAAGGAACTAGACGACTTGCGATTAGAACCTCGAAAAATATATAACCGATGGCGTTAGGATCTAATCATCACTTCGGTACTCCGCTTTTGGACTGCGGGTACGTGCACTCGTAAGAAATACGACTGCGAGCAGGCGTGATCAATAATCAATAAGCTCAAGGTGAATAACCACGGTAACGCATCACCTTTGTTCGACAGACGCGCGTGCAGGCACAGAGCTGCAAGCACTATGGTTTGGTTTGTGCGGGCCAGTAGGGCCAACGGAGCCAATTTCCTTTCAATACGATCGGTAAATGATAATACTGAGCATAGCTTTCCTGCTTCACTAACTGAACTCCCTCGGGACTGTCGAGAAAGGCAAAGAAGATGGTGTTGGCCGCTTCAGGCCTATTAGCCGACACATCAGACGCTCTTGAGGTATTGTTCGTTGATGAACACTCACCGATCATCCCGTTCTGTATTGAGCGCACTCTCGAGCCCCGCCAAAGGCAGCTCGTTCATCGGCTGGTATTATAGGGAGCCCTAAAGCAGAATGAGACGAGTGAGTTTCGTTAGCGGTAGGTGAGCGTTCATCAACGAAATGTCCATATTCCAGACCTAAAGCCGACAAGACAAACGAACCCGTGGCTCAATGGTTAGAGCGTTGGATTTCTGATCAACAGGTCTCGGGTTCGAGCCTCGGATGGGCACGAATTGGGATTGGGTTATGACTGGCTGATGACGGCTAATGAGCCAGAAATGGTCATTCCAGTCTACCTAGTCTTTGTCGGCAATGTTCAGCTACAAGATGTGTTATTCTTTAGAAGCCTATGAGAGACGAGCGCAGGTTCTGGCGTAGTTTCTCCTTGTCAAGTGACCCGGGTTGCATATTTTTGCCTGATGATGATAATAATAATAATAATAATAATGCTGATGCTGATGATGACGCAATCGGGGTACGTTTTTTTCTTGCATATTTGTAGTCAAGCAACCGCGTTTAATCAGAACGGACTCTGACAGGTAGAATCCATTGACATGGTTCATAAGGGCTCCAACAGAAATGAATTCAGAAGACAAGTATTACTGGTGGTAACGACAGCATTACCGGTGGAAGGAGCTGAGCCGAGGGTGTTAGAGAAACGCCGAGAGCTGGGCGCTGTGTGCGACCAACTTTTAGCCTCGAAAGAAGCCCAGTAGCGACATCTGATTCGGGTTGCATGAGTTCAATACGACGTCCGTATTTGTCACCACCCCCATTGAGAGTCAGCTTCCGTAATGTGCGACCGTCTGACTGTCGAAAGACACAAAGGGACACATGGCGGCATTACTCAGGGCCACAGAAATCCTTAATTTAAGAATAATGCCACTCAAAGTTTGGTAAAACTATTTTTATTGTTATACATTTTCAAAATGCCTGTACAGCAACAGCTACTGACAGCCAAATGTTTAGCTAAAATGCGTCCAACAAGCTTTTTATGAAGGATTTGTTGGCGGACTTCAGTACTGGTTGGCTAGCTAACCGTCGACGACGAGGACGCTAAACTCCATCTCTCCTAAAGGCGTTTCGGTACTTTTGGAATAAATATTAAATTTTGCGGCCTCCATTAGATATCTGCCCCTAACGTCTTCTTCTGTGGGACTGACATTTTTCCCAGCTTTGGAAATGGTACAGGGAAAGATTTGCACTTTACTTAATGCAGACATGCTAACAAGAGTCAGTATGTGGCCCTCACGCATTTACTTTAGGCTCCCAAAAACGTTATGCATTTCACTTATTTGTCTAGCCTGTTCCGAGCAATGTCCTTTTTACATGCAAAATGTGTTTTAAATTTATTTTCTTAGGTAGAATGTTATAAATTTAAACAGTAATCTACTTCACCCTATATTCGGGCAAATTCTTATATTACTGGCTGGTCTAGACTTAGTGTACGCATATGAGGTTCCTTTTTCTTTTAGGGGAGAGCAATTTAACCTCGAAAGGTTTACGAAACACGACTTGCGCACTTGAAAATTTATCGTTCGTCCTGTGTTAACCGTAAGAACGCGGGTACGGGCAACGATTTCAATTGTCGTTGAATTCTGTTTTGGAAGCTCATTTTTTTTAGCAATGAGGTCTTATGCTTGATAGAGTCTTCAAATGTAACTCAAACGACCATTTGCGTAAAAAAATAATGCCCAAGCACTCACAACTTCAGCAAATGCTTCCCCGAAAAATCTTATTTTGAAGGTCTTGATAAATAAATAGCACAGCAAAATATCTTTATGAGCAAGCGCCTAAAAGCACTGAGAACTGAAAAGTATTCATTGATATTTCAGGGACTCTCCTAAAGTCCATTAGCTCCAACTTAAGCAAAAACTCCACACAAATTTGACGGAAAAATGTCCCTTAATGTACATAAAATTGTATACTTACGAAAGCATCAGCCAATTCTATTCAACTTAAGTAGACAATGACTGACCTTTGAACATGCGACCTCATGGAAACTTTTTATTGTGTGAAGTCTCCATCAATGTACTCACGCGAAATCCTCTTTGCCTTAATCAGCGACATCTCGGGCAGTATTAAAACGAAAAAAACTAGATCGATTTCTCGCAACAAACTTTTGCAACATATAACTGGACATACCAGGTTTGAGTAAGACGTAATTTTCTACGAAAGGAGTGCGAGAAGATTTGCATGCGCGCTTTCTGTAAAACATACTTGAATTCATAAGGGCGTCATAAATCAATGGGAAAATAGCATACTACTTAATTAGGCATTTTTTACAACGCCTGTTTGTTGCAGACGGTAGGAAAGAAACCCGTTCGAAATCGGGAATCCCCTAGGTGACTGAAATATATTGGGGCTATGCTGCACAATAATTAGTATTAGTGACCGGCTCGGACGGTGGTCTGATTGTGGGGTGGGGGAGAGTGAGGTCGACGGCTCAGCGCATTTTTCCTCACAATAAACAACCTTACGCGCTTAAGCTATCACAGTGCGCTTGGAAGGTTACCAACTGACGGGAACACTCGGACCACACGGTCAGCCCAGTGCATGCGTTTGTGCGCAATGAGCGAGTGGCGGATTGAAAATCAAGTTACAATGGCTCCTTCCTACTATGACCTTAATGTAGCTTTTATAACACTCCCACTCAGTTGGGATCCGAGCCACCCTCCCTATGTTGTTGTGTTCTTGGCGTGGGCCTGCACTCTTTCCAGCCCTGATCTTCTTGACTTTGTTTTGACACCGGGTTCAGGTGGGGGAGTGAAACAGAGAGTGAGGTAGATGCTTCGAAATTCACCATCCCTGCAATACACTGCTGTGGAGCATACGGTGGACATCGTCGGACTATGACGGTCGAAGTTTCGCATGAACGTTCATCCGCTGGATCGTTAAAAACTGATTCGTATCTGAAAGTGGTGGTGGAAAAATGTGTCGGCGCCCCCTTCAGGATATGCCTCATCGAGGACCGTACTCAAACATGCAAACCCTACCAAAGGCAACTGTGATCATATATGATTTTGCCGACCAAAACGGTGTCCTTGAGCTTTCCCCATGCTTGATGATTTACTACAGCGAGCCTGGACAACTCGAACTACTATACTTCATCGACGGCACCTGAATACCGAAGTTAAAGAATAATCTTAATATGCTGACGGACCGTGTTGACCTATGCTATTCGCAGTCTGCCCGGTGGCATCAGTATATTCATAGATCGAATATTTTTCTTAAGTAAAATTGGTCAAATATCTCAAGTTTTCCCTAATTTCCCACGTACAAAGTCTATCGTTCGTAACCACAGAGATGTAGTAAGAAAGATTGCCGGCTTACACGGATTTTGTGACTGTGGAGATATCCCGTCGAATCAAAAGACACTCTGTGGAGTTCAAAAACCCTGTGATCCGCATCTGTTAGGGAGACGGTGTGTGTTTTGCTAGGTCAACTTGGCAACAACTTTGTCGCGAGATACTTGAAACGCAGATTAACAAAATTGAGGGTATCACGAGCATAACGCAGGTCATCGAAGAAAGACGACTTGGGTGGTTGATACACGTTCTTCGTGGTTCACCTCGCGATGCTAATGTTGCTGACCTTGATCCGGCCCACCAAGTAGAAGTCAACTCAAAAACTGACTCGATATAGTTCGCAAGAGATGGCGGTGGGTATTGAACCCTCGACATTCGGTCTCCGTCACTGGCGAAGAGAACGGGTTTGGCTGACCAGATCCGTCGCTGCAAACTGTCACGCATTGACATCACAGAGACTGGCTTGATTAGATACGATCACATGCACAAATTACCACCAAAAGGTACGTGTTGTGTCAGCGCCAAAGAAAGATGTGCCCAATTCAAGACTAAACGCGGGTTTTTGTGCCCTTAGCCTGTTACTAATAACTTTCCCGGATTCGCAGAACTCGCCAGGCCGACTTTTCCCAGCAGGTGCTAACATTATTTTTGGCAGAGGAGTTGAATTCACTGTCTACTAATAAAAGCTATTTTTTACGTGGCAATTCAGAGTTTTTCAAATATATTACGCCCTCCCCATTATGTGGAGTGACCTAAAGGCAGCCTCACGAGAGAAGGATCGAAGTTTGGAAAATCAGCCGACCCCGTAGGGATTCGAACCCTCGACAACGAGGGACAGTTTGAGTACAAACAACTTTCTAATAACTTTTAGCTGTAAGATCGCGTTGAGTGAGCGCCAGGAGTTTAAATCACATCTGGGTCAAGCTACTCGATCAAACTACGCAGAGAGGAATTGGCAAGAATGCAACCCAACTCAGGGTACAAAGTATAGGTCAGCGTGTAATGCACAACCTTACACATTTAACTCGGGGTACAAAGGATAGGTCGGCGTAATGCACAAGTACACGCTATACGTACCAACGCTATCGATAAAACTCGGTAGGGTAAGCATTCGTTGTCGGGTTATAAGGGTCAGACAAGATTTCGTTGGCGGCAAGGGGGACCGAAGTATCGGGTCAAATGGCAACTTTCCAAGCAGCGGCTATTAGGACACGGCGGTAGTTTTAAAACGCATCCGTTTTACTTTGAGAATGAAAGATCACACAGAGCTGGTCTCATTCGTACTCCCGTCAAGGATTCGAATAAAAGTGGGCAAGGCCAGCTAGGCGTGATATCACGCATCTTGGTCGGCGTGAGGTAAAGCCACCGCATCTCGCAATCCGTAAAATTGTCAGGGCAACAAAGTATTCTGGGAACGCATCCTAACCCTAAAGAAAACACTGGATAGAGTTATTATCAGGTTAGCGCTCTCCTTTTCATCATTTAGTCCCATTTTATAAAAATCATAGTACAATTGGTCCCGTATTACTTGCTTGATCTATTCTTTGTTCTTCGAGTTGGGTTACATAGTACGTTCTTGTCTTGGAATCCATTAGTTCTGACATTGACTAATCAGACCGGTTTTTCCTAAGCCCTCAAGCCAGAATCGACCAGATGAACGACGAGCTCAAGCATGCTAACTACAAACACGAATGAAAAAGTGAACCCATACGACACCTGGAAGATTCTGGATTCACTGCCCCGGAAAACCTGTCTGAGCATAATTTTAGAGCTCCAACAACAAAAAGACTACTTGGAGCTACCAAGCGATGTTGAATGTATGAGTTGTGTGCATGACTGACCATGGAGGGAGTGAATGAGGAGGAGGAGGAGGAGGAGGAGGAGGAGGTGGTGGTGGTGGAGGAGGTGGAGGAGGAGGTGGAGGAGGAGGTGGAGGGAGGAGGTGGAGGAGGAGGAGGAAGAGGTGGAGGAGGAGCATACTCTGAAAAGTAGGTCACAAATCAAAAACAAGAATGACTGAATCATTATGACGGGAGGAGGCTCAGCATCACTCTCATAAGCAAAATGTGGATGGAACGTAAGGGGGGAGGGGGTGAGAGCGGGGTGTGAATAGACTCACCGTGCGTTTACGGCTGCAACGCACATTGATCAAACGGACGCAGTCGCCTGGCCGCAGATTCCGCACAACCTGGCTGCTGGCGGCGTGCTCGTCAAACAGGAAGACGGGCACAGACCAGTCACAACAGGCGGAGGGGAGGAGGTCGTGGATGCTGCAGAGGCAGCACAGCATGCTGGCAGCACGCGATGGCCAGTGAGGGCAACGAGCAGAGGGTCCACACACGACAATCTGTCCGGCGGCCGTATGTCAGAGTCGGTGTGGCGGAAGAAGGGTAGGGACCAGGGCCGTTCTTGCCTCCGGCTGAGGCAGGTGCAACAGTGTGCGGGTGAATCTGGGACACCATCCCATAGGTAAATCACTAGGTCATTCACCGCATCATCGTAGAGGTAGATGCCGATAACCTATCACAAACACGAGAACAACCAGAAATCGGATTTGTGGTCGGCGACCAACAGGAGCATTTATAATAGGCTAAACGCTGCAGCCCCTCACCTGTCCCTCGATATTAAAGTATGTGTTCAGGGTGGAGGCGTGAAGGCGCGTCATCTTTGGCGGTGGGTGCAGCGGTGATGTTGAAGGATCCAGTCGCTGCTGCCCGTTGTCCGTATGCTATTCCGGGAAGGAAAAAACAGCAGGGGGAAATAATCAAATGTTTGTAGGTCCTGAAGAGACCCTTAGCAATTTGATGCTTGCTCACAACCATTTTACAGTGATGTGTGCAAAGGGCGCATGTTGAAGATGATGAACCGCTTAGAAATTGAAAATAGCTACTTCGACATTGACACAGGAATATGACCTTCTGGCAAATCTTGCATCCATCGTACAGGTCTTATGTCATCAACAATGTGCCCATTCAAGAGCAAATCACTTTCCAGGGCAACATTTTGATACAAAGCGTTCCTGTAAAAGCAATTCTTTTTTCCTTGCAGGGGTTTTATAGCAGCGCATTGGGAGAAAAAGCCGATTAGTCCAGCAAACTGGATGCGTCCTCGCTGCGACAGGAGCACAATTTCCAACACAAATAAGCGTGCTTGGCAGAGGATGTGCCCAGCAGCTTAACCAATAGCTGACTGTCCAAGCATTGTGTGATTTACCTGCTCAGGACAAATTGAGGGTCCGGAAATTTCTCTATCAGTCCCCGCTGCTGTTGAGTCATTAAACGGACGTTCCTTTTCGACCGGACAGTCGGAGGAATGATACCACAGCTTCAGTGAACGGACAACTTCGAGGTCATCTTCAGTAAACTACCGAACAGAAAAAAAAGACATGTTTCTGAGGCAAGCAAGGCTAACAATTTCCTCTCGATCAAATCTGGCAATTCAAATCGAGGAATGAGGGAAAAGGGAAGGAGAGAGAAAAGTGTGTGTGGTGGAACTTACGCTGCACATCAGTGAAGAATCCCGCGGTTTCAGCTCGGCGTCTAGGGAACCGGGAAATACGGTAGCTCTGAAGCCTGCAGAGACACAGCCCGAGCCCTGAAGATGACCCCGAAACAGATCAATCTTGAGTCTATGCATGATGATAACGTCCCCAATTTCCTTCACCTTAACCAATGTAGGTACAAAAAAGGGGGTAAGTGTAAACCGGTCTGAGGAAGAAGGATACCCAATGATTATAAATTCAAATTTTTACTCTAAGATAACCCTTTAAAAATATTCTCCCCACCTCTCCTTCGAGAGACTGTCCATTAGATGATATGCACTTGCCTAACGAGTGTTTCCAGTGATCAAAACATTGTTATATTCTTCTGAATTAAGGCTATTAAGTGCCTCCAGTGATTTTTTAACGTCTTCAACATCCTCAAAACACTTTCCTTTTAGGTTTTTTTCATTCTTGTGAATAAGAAGCCGCTGGTGACTAGGTCAAGCGAGCAACGGTGGTAGCAACCGGTGTTGTACTGCTTTTCGCCAAAACTGATTGATTTTTTAAATCCTTACGAGCAGGCGCGTTGTCATGATGAGGCAGCCAGGCCACCGATCGCCACAATTAAGGCCGTTCGTTGTCATTGGTTCAAGCAATCACTCGAGCACTTGCAGATAGTAATTTTTGGTTCCATGAGGAAGAAATTCGACGTCAACAAATCCTTTATGTCGAAAAACAAGCCTTCGTAAACTTCAGATTTGATTGCTGGACGTTGTGGGGCGATTCGAACGGGTTTCAAGTGAAATCGGGTTATTTCCGCCCAGCAAGCCACTCGTAAATTCATGTCTGGCTTACAGCTTTCTTCCCATAAGCTTACCGAAGCGCTGAAACTCTTTCTGCTGCTGTTTCCTTTAACAGGAACATGAATTTGACGTGGACGTGTTGCTCCTTAAATTTTAGCATCGCAAAATCGCGGAGAGCGTCGGGGGAGGGGGCTTAAGAAAGCAATTGCTGCGATGACTTCACATGAACGCTACTTTGCCAGCTGAGTAGGAGTGTCTAGTAAACGTACCTAGCGGAAAAAGGCAGTACTGCCAACGCATCTGCCTGCAGAAGAAAATTATCGATTTTTGATACCACATTGTAAATAACGAAATCGTCAACCAGAACCTACGCGTCACGCCGTGGTATCAACAGACCATCATATCGGTAAATCATCAGTCGTGACGGAAAACGGCGGCCATACCACCAAGCTGTGCAGTAAAAGAACCTTGTTGTTACGGGGAACGTCTGACAAATATGCTCGGCAGACGACCATTATCACCAGAGGATGCGACGGTGAGCTGCGGAAGAATTTGCTAATGCTGAGGCTGACTCGCGCTCTATCTACCTCTCTCGATCTCACCGTCTTTCTTCCACCCTCGTCATGCTGCAATGGAAAGACGAAGTCATAACGACTGTACATGAGTGTGCGCAAGGGCCGGTGGGAACAAAGACGCATATAAGTTTGTTCTACACGACTAGATCCCTAATTCTACACTAATCAACAATAAGCACTTCGTAAACGGGAATCTGATACGTTTACCAGATCCTAGATGCTCGTAGGCTCGGATATCCGTTAAACATTACAGAAGGCGTCGATATTTCGAGACTTTAAATATACGCAGAAAGGAGAGCTGACAGATCCAAGTGAGACTCGGAGAGCCATTTCGGGCTCACTATTCGTCGTTAGCCAATCTCACCCGTCCCAAAGTTTGGGTAGCCAGGGAATAGAACCCGGAAACCTCGGCTATGGGGCGTTTTTTTAAGCTCCACGCTCTATCACTGAGCCACGGGCCCGTCGTCCTGCTGATTACCATCAAGAATATAAACTATCTTTGGGAAAAATGTTGTCCAACTCTGGCGTACGACAGGCTAATGACAGATGGTGGGCGAGAAATACCTCTCCCACCCTCCCTCTACCTCGTCTTTTGGTAGATAAAGAGTGCCGTATAGCTTAAAGGTTCCTCCAAATGCTCTCTTATGGCAAGCACATACGGTAGCAAGTGGTAGTCAGTAAATTCTACACTCAAAAAGTATGCATAAATCCTTTTAAATGCTCCATTATTCGTAGTGGACAAGAAGTTGGATATGATGGGCTGGTGTCGGACTACGAAGTATCCAAATTGCAACCAACTTCAGAAGGTTATACTGATGATTCTCTAACAGGTCGAAGAAAATCAATGGTCACTGCAAACATTAGAATGGATGCGAAAAACTCCAGCATTACAACATGGGACTGCAAAGTAAGTGAGTCATCAGGGGATATTAGGATCCAACAGATCAACATAAAAAGCCTCATTAGGTGATATGTTCTGGGTGCTTGAGGAAGCGTGAACGCCAGATCTACAGACCTGTTAGAGCCCCGAATTTCGCTTACAAGAGGCAGACCCGAAGAGGCCTACACTAATGATGACAACGGGTTTTTTTCCCCGTTCGATGCGACCGACCGATCAAATTTAATGTAAGGACAAATAGTACAACACATAAAGAAACGAAAAGGTAAGCATGAAACATGGACTAGAGCATGCAGATGGAAGAAAATTTTAGGTTGAATTTCTACACAGTGAAACAAAAATGTCTGGGAGATGATTGCCACTCGCTAAAATACCATGACCTAACAACTTGAATGAGCGGAATCATCAGCAGGTCAAGATAACAAACTAATGACACGTACGGAGGATTTACTGACTTTTCTATAAAATATCGAGGCAGGGCTATGGCATTCAAGTTCAGAGAATGCAATAAGACAAAAAGAAGTCTCCGAATGACTACCAGGAGAAAAACGGTGGAAATTTTATTTAGAAAGCATGAGACGGTGGCTAACACTCCTTAGCTTTATGTGACACCCGCGGAAGGACTTTTTAACCTTGTCAATCACTTCGTCCGAGGCTGGAACAAGTCGTCTGGGCTCTGTGTAGCCATCCGAACAACGTGGCTGGGAGATGAGAGTGTGAGAAATGCTGCACGAGTCAGCTTTCACTATAAATCAATTTGTACGCAAGTCACCATGCTCACCGAACACGCTGTAGAACACACGGTAGACATCCTTGTGACAGTCCTCAGAAATCATATAGAGGGCGACTGGAAACCCATTCAGAAGGACGTTGATGACATTGGTTAGTGGAATTAGTGTAAAGAATGTGGTTATTTACTGTAAATCAGCTGATAAGATCTGTAAAGGTGTACACCAGCAACAGTCGGTTTTACATTAAGAAAAGCATGGCACGGAAAAAAAGAATGAATTTCATGTAAAAATAGCTTATATTGAACCTATAAGAACAGAGGCAGCAGACAAATCCTAAGAGGGTCCTTATCAGTCTAGTCAGCACCAAACGCACACAGCGGATCAACTGGGAAGTTAAGCAGAAGGAAGTTTTTAGACTTAAGCTCTACCATCCATTACTGGTTGAGCTTAGAAATAAACCAAAAGGTCACAAAATTAATCAGTCTAGTTGTCATCGTCGAAGATCAAAGCCGTGGCAGAAATCAGCCGAAAAATAGCATCCGAACCGTAACACGTTTTTGGCAGTATGGCCCAACCCCGGCAAACATATGGCTAGGCGCACCGATAACACTTCAGCGTTGGGTTCTTCGTCGTGCTGAACACTTCCGGTCCACTGTATGAGGATAATACAAATAATTCGATGTGTAAAGCGAACAAGAGTAGCTCAGTTGCATGCGAACCCAGAAATATGGTTGGAATTTGGGATGCTTTTTCGCGCACAAGAACCCACACATGGATACTTGCAAGCGAAATAATCAGAATTAACTATGCATTGTTAGTATGCGTTCAGCAAACTTTCCCAGGGATCGGTCTGGGGAAGCTGCATGCCCCTACATTGGCTTAAAGTTAAATCCCACCCCGCCCGACGTCAGAAATGTTGGATGCAGTAAGCTTTGTGTCATTTAACCGGGAGACTGTGGTCGGGGCAACGACTGCATTACAAACATTTGCAATGAAGACTAATTTATCCATACAAGAAATGTCCTCAAGCATTTTTTTGTGCAAACTATTCTTCCCTTAGGTTTGACGTGGTGTTATTCCATTTGACAAGGAGGTCGTAACCACTGTTCTACTGTCCTCCCTTAGGCAAAAAAACAAAGACGCTGTTATATCCTTCAGTATTAAGGTCAATGCCCGTAGGTCTCCTCAGCACAGCAAGTACACGGTTGTAACGAGGCGCAAACAATTAATTTCAAGTAAAGATGGCTTGCCTACTGCACTGGACAGCTTAAAAACTTGTAATAGCTTCCGTTTGCAGAAGCAGTACACTTTCGCATAAGTCCACGGAAACAATTAAATTGCATATAGGAGTCACGCAATGAAGTACGCAGAAGGTTAAATGGTACATCGATGAAAAATACGCTCAGATATCAATATATAAGGGAAAAACCGTCTACTACATTCCGTCGGTACTTAGGAACGAGAAAAAAACAGGCGTTCTGATATGCGTAATTCCGATCGGATATGAGAACACGGCGATTAAGGCGGTCCGAACTCCGAAAAAAGCAGCCCATAACTGTTCAGAAAAATCGAAAGACCTTCACAATTGGCAACGGAGATCGCTTACACCCCCGTCTTACAAGTTTCTCAGATATTCTAAGGAGAACAAATAAAGCAGGCGAAAGTTCGTACCTCAATAAGTTTTCCTGAAAAACGTGGTATTAGGACCGAAAAAATGATGAGAGGCATCGAATGTACTTTTAAATAGGCATGGTGCGAGGAGCTGACTCTTTATCTAGTCCTCATAAAAGCATTGGTCGCAGAATTGACAATTTCTCTTTGTAGTATGTTCAACACTAGTCTTATAGCAACCCAGAGGTCTGTTCAAACAACGATTTCAAGAGCCGACTGAAAACTAGCGCCAAGTCAGCGCCAACAACGAAGTGTAGAAAACCACGGAACGTCAAACGTGCTTGACTGTGCCACCTTCCAAACTAAGAGAAACATATAGGTCCGGTCGGAATGACCTTCTTAAAGAACGGACGTGTCTTTCAGCCTTTTCTCTATTAAGGAAATTCAGATTTTGACGTCAAGCAGTAAGGAAGATATCAAAACCGTTTTTCTAGACATCAGGAGCCCGCAAAGAAACTGCAAACGCTGCACCAGAGGCAGCAACATGCCAAAGTGAAAACGCGAGATAGTTAGTTGCATATATGATGTGGATTGTGGGTTGAGTTTTCTGCGTGGATCTATATTCATTTTGTGGACATTGAAAATCCGTGTCTTGAGTAATTATGAACGTTCGATAAACGAATATTTCGCAATGTTTGGAATTGGTTTCGAATTAATGGTTATCTTGGAAGGTAAAAAGACAGTTTATGGACAAAAAAATTGTCAAGTAACAGAAAAAAATTGTTTACTTTCAGACAATAGGTCACTTGGAAATACGCACAGGTGCAGCTTGCTTTACCGGAGGCAGTCGGGTGACGGAATCACAAAGACAAGTTAATGGAAATCTGTCCCCACAAAGGGAGGGGTCGGTAACTGACATGAACAAGGAATAACCACTACCCTTGGTTTTCTTTACGGGCTTGAAGTATTTTACTACGGCTATAACATTCTTTTTCCCAACGCTCATACAACTGAGATCAGTAAAATCGTACTGACTCCCCATGAAATGGGATGAGTTGCCCGTCCAAATGGCCCGACTGCGACGACTTGCCACAAGAATAGAGCCGAACCGACAAACCGCTGTACGATTCACAACCGAAACAAACCAATCTTCAAGGTAGAACGGCAGGCTACTTAAACGCAATGCCGCGCTAAAAAGAAATCTTGACTGGAAATAGAAATATCAAACAATTTAGAATAAAAAAACACATTATCTTATCGACATCAGTCAATCCTGTAGCTCGTCATGCACTGTAATCAGTGCATTCATCGCTCAAATGTACATCCCGATGGAACTGGCAATTCGAGGTATCAACCGCATAGCTCAGAAGATTAATTTCGGTATCCACAACCATAAGGTACATCAGTGCATCAAAAGAAATAAATTTCAATTCTAAGGATAGAAAAAAAGTCTGCCTATTTTTTTAACTCGTCAAAAGTGGAGAGGCGTTCTTTGGGTAAGTTCGTTTACCTTCCGACTTTTTGAAACAAAACCATTGCTCTTTATGGCAACCAAAGTGCAAACGAGGACTGAGGGATCATAAAGCAGCTTTTTTTCGTACTCCTCACATCGAAACTGTGATGCAAATTGGCTGTTCCGTCATTTTTCTTGCAACATACCTAGCTGTTTAACATTTTTCAACCAATACGCCCAGTTCGCACCGGAAGCTTAACATTTTTGAGGTGAGTGAAGTGTATGAATATCTTTGCAACTTTAATTTCTTGGAAATAATCCTATAATTAAATGAACTCAAATTACTTAGTGTCCTCACCGATGCACTGTGCAAATAATTGTTTCTTTACATTCTTATACGAACATTTTCATTTCACCTTCATGAACCAGAGAAGCCATTGCCTAGAAGTGCCCACTCCTGCCACATATAAAATCAGTTAGGACAAATTCAAACGCGCAGAGTTTATCACGATAGGATAACAAACCGACTTAACGCGTATTGGTTCAGATTTTTATCCAACAATAGAATCCTTTGATAGATACAGTTAATCAATTAATTGTTTCTGTGCACAGCCCATAGTCAGACGATGAGTTGGGTGACCAGTTTCCAAACTTGAGGCATTATAGTTTCATTAACCCAAAGAATTTTATCCCTACCTCATTTAATAACCTGGGATGCCCATATTTAAACACACACATGAAATGCGATCGAGTAGTTTTTGCTTAATGCTTAACGATAGGAATAGTGAGTGATTCGCAAATGTTTTCACGCAAGTAAAATTATACATTTTACACCGATTTTGAAGCTACATGAATCTACCTCAGACAGTGCGGGTTAACCCAGTGATAAAGTTATCCCGGGCTATCAAGGCGCTCTTGGTTATGGCTATAAAATTCTTGGCGCGTTTATAACAGATGCACAATATTGACTTCGAAAATTCAAAGAGAAGAAAGAACTGTACGTGCAATTTTGCAATGACTGACTTCCTCTGACGTATTTGAAAATTACCACGAGATTTTTACGCATGTCTCAGAGCAAGAACGCTGGAAAAAGCGATGCCTCGTAGAGAAAAACGTAGATACGAACTTCTCATGAAAATTGCAGTGATTATAGAAATCCAAATAAAGTTAACAACCTATCCTCTAAACTCCTAACGAAAAACGGATGACAACGTGCTGTGTAAAGGACTGAGCTACAATCCGTATGATTCAAATTCCCTAGGCTTCCTTGCCAGCCTCGAATCCATCATTCTTTAGCAAAATAATATAATAATAATAATAATAATAGTTGTATTTAATACCGGTTTACAGGCATTGTCAGATGAAATATTCAGTGGGTAGAGGCTGGCAGTGAAAAACTCCTGAATATATATCATTATAAGTGTTTTTTTCCTATTTTCATATTATTCAGGAGAAAAAAACTGCCGCCTGTAAGGATGATAACAATTCAGATCAGGGAAGGGCTCACACAATTGCAGTCTGTATGTAGTCTCCCTGTCTTTGCTAGGAACAGGGATTCTGCCTCAGGCAAGAAAGCATCCGTGTACGGTAGCTCACTGTCTGCCGAAGAAGTCAACGGGTGCAGGCTGCAGAGACGGTGCCGTATCCCTCAAGGTAACACCTGGGATCGAGTTCAGATGCCGCGCACTCCGTCGAACAGGAAAACAGATTCTACCGTGTCGGCGCCCAGAATTCTTGGAAAAATGTTCTGAATGCAAAAAAACTAGTAATGGTAATCTTAAACAAAGAATAACTCCGTTGCACTTTTTATATTATGGGGAAGTTTATTCCACATAGCCATGGCGTTTACCGAAAAGAACCGTCGATGCTTAACTGTGCGAGCTAATGGAAGAAATAAAAAAAGACATTGCGAAGACTGCTGCGCCGAGGATGGTCAAGCTGCCTCACAGTGATAAGGGGATTAAATGTACGATTATTCAAAAGCTTAAACAGCAAAAAAACGTCCCTTCTGCACTCGGCGAAACCATAAGGGATCAATGTTAACAAGCCCACAGCGTTCTTGATACGACAAATTACGTTGCTCCAACGATAAAATTCTTTTCGTGAAGAAGTGTTGGACCGATTCTATTTTTCTTCCGTTCGCTAGCGCGCAGAAGGCTAAATAGAAGAGGAACAGTTCACACTTTGCACCTTGCCCACTTAAACTATTCGTTCTAAATGTCAGATACTTGCTCAATAAAATGCCCCTGCTTCTGACTCTAGTTTTTGTCCACTGTCCAGATATTGTTATAATAACTGAAACATGGGTAACACCTTCCGTAGCCACACCCGAACGCTCTCTTATAGGTTATACTTGTACTCAAAATGATCGCCGTGCCAGCCGTGGTGGAGGAAGCTGTATCGTTATGAAGCAAACGCTGGCATTTCGGAACATAAACCATCGACAATTTACTGCGGTTCCTGAGAGCTGTTGGCTTAAAAATAACCCTTTAAAATAGGAACTCTTTACTGATGGGCTGTGTCTATCACCCGCTCAATACCAGTGAGGATTTCGATCTTTGTCTCTCACAAGCATTTCACGCCGCAGCTGACTTAAATTTTAAGCATTGCTTAATAACAGGTGATTTCAACCTTCCTGACATTCACTGGTTTCCGGTACCTTCCGGCCCCATAAATTTCGAGGACTTACTCGAGGCCGTAGATATTGGCATGTGGACTCAGGTTGTTGACTTCCCTACCCGAGGATCAAACATAATTCATCTAATCTTCTGCAGAGGTTGCCTGCCTTTGGCAGTGTCATCGTAAGGCCCACTTGGGAGCTCAGATCATGATATCATTGTTTCTTCACTGCAACTCGAAACCGATGAAACGCTTTCCAAAAAAATAGAGCTTTTTCTTCGATTTTCGATTAGCGCTTTCGAGAGAATTATTGAAACATCTTAACTCCCTCGACTGGTCAAATTTCTTTGTATGTCAGGATGTGAAAACCTGTACCGGTATTCTTTAGGAAGTTTTGGATCCACTTATTTCTCGTTTTTGTTCCCCGTCAGAAATTAATTGATGTCACGGATGAGGTTTATCTCCCTTTATCTTTTTTCGCCATAGGTTGCGTAAACTCTCTCGTGGATTCCAGTTGCAAAAAGACCTTTCCGTTCTGCCCTTGATTTAACGTATTTTTTGAGCAGGCTTAGAGGCAAACCGAAGAAAAACGGCTAGCAGATGAGGTCAAATATGTCGAAAACCGTTCGTTAGATATCGCGAAACGCTATTCACGCGCAATATGAACCCAACGTAAAACATGGCATACCGTCCTACTGGACTGCGTTGGCAATCCTGTAGTTGATGACAAATTGACGGCTGATAGTTTTAACGTTTTCTTGTCCACAGCATTTATTGGAAATTCAGCCGCTCCTCCTCCACCCATCCAGGTTTGGACCGGTGCCATCCTCGAAACCATAACTTTTTACACTTAGGGACGTAACCGTAGCCATTCAAAGTTTTCGTCAATCTTATAGTCCTGGACCAGATGGCGTACTGATCAGTATATTATAAAGGTGGACGCTAATGATATTTCCCCATCACTTCTATTCAAGTGAAAACTTTTCCGTGTGTGGAAGGAATCCCACATTCTACCTATCCGCAAACACGGCCAATCTACGTCATTTGACGAATTTTTGGCTAATCAACACATTGTCCGCAGCTTCGAAAATCCTGGAGACCTTGATCAAAGATAATATGATCTATCACTTAACCGAGAAAAACCTACTGAGTGCAGCCCAGCATGGGTTCCTCAAAACAAGGTCTTGTGATACCTGTCAGCTCTCTTTTCTGATCACGTTCTTCCATCTAGGGATAATGGCATTACACTTTAAATAGTCTATTTCGATTTCATCGAGGCCTTCGATTGTGTAGACCATCCCCTACTTCTCCTGAAACTCTCCTCTTTCGGTATTTGTGGTAAACGTCTGAGCTTGATATCTTCTTACCTGAGCTCTCGCACACAACATGTTAAGATCTCCAATGTTATCTCAAACTCGGCGCGTGTGAGGAGTGGAGTTATTCAGGGATGTGTGCTAGGCCCGCTTTTATATTGTCTTTTTGTCAATGATGTACTAGGTTTATTTCGGAATGGAAGGCCCTTTATGTATGCCAACGATTTCAAAGTTGCCTATCGATACAAGCGGGTAGATTGCGACACCATGCTTGATCTATTAAAAAATAATCTTTAGGTCTTTGCCCAGTGGTGCTGCACATGGCACCTTTCCTTTTCTTGGCAAAAATGTTCCGTTATGGTTGTTGGCGACGACCATCAACCTCAAATTAGCATAGATGGCCACGATCTAAATGTGCCTTGCGTTGTTAAGGATCTGGGCATATCAAATTTCAATGGCCTCAATCTTTCAGAGCATTGCACCTTTTTTGTCTCCAAAGCACGCAGAACTGCTGGATTTATCCTCCAAAACTTAAAAACTATTGATATTTGACTCAGTCTTTATAAAATGTACGTTAGGCCTGGCCTAGAATACTGCTCGTTTCTATTTAGCCTTCTGCGCGCTAGCAAACGGAAGAAAATATAATCGGTCCAGTACTTCTTCACTAAAAGAATTTTATCGTTGGAGCACCGTAATCTGTCGTATCAAGAAGGCTGTGGGCTTGTTAACATTGATCCCTTATGGTTTCGCCGAGTGCAGTAGGGACTCTTTTTAACTGTTTCAGCTTTTTGAATAGTCGTACATTTAATCCACTTACCACTGTGAAGCAGCTTGACCACCCTCGGCGCTGCAGTCATCGCAATGTCTTTTTATTTCTTCCATTAGCTCGCACAGTTAAGTATCTTTGATTCTTTTCAGTAAACGCCATAGCCACGTGAAATAAACTTCCCCATAATATAAAAAAATCCAGCGAAGTATTCTTTGTTTAAGATAACTATTACTAGTTTTTTTCGCAGTCAGAACAGTTTCCAAGGATTCTGGGCGCCAACCCGGCAGAATCTGTTTTCCTGTTCGACGGAGTGCGTAACATCTGAACCCGATCCCAAATGTAACCTTCAGCGATACGGCACCGTCTCTGCTGCCTGCACCCGTTGACTTCTTTGGCAGACAGCGAGCAACCGTTCACGGATGCACTCTTGCCGGGGGCGATATCCCGGTTCCTAACCAAGACAGAGAGACTGCAAACAGACTGCACTTGTGTTAGCCCTTCCCTGATCTGAACTGCTATCATGTTTACAGGCGGCAGTTTTTTTCTCGTGAATAACAGAAAGATAGGAAAAATCACTAAAATGATATAGATTCAGGAGTTTTTTTCACTGCCAGCCTGATCCCCACTGAATATTTCAGCTGACAATGCCTGTAAACCGGCATTAAATACAACTATCAGTATTATTTTTTATTATTATTATAGTGCAAGACCTTTAGAACCGAAAAAAGTACTTGGCATAAACTTACGATGAAAGGAATGCACTTAATGCCCTTAAAAATAAAAGACAATGACTGACAATGAACTTCCTGGAAGAGAACCACTAGCTCTCACATTTCCAGCAGGGCTTTAGGCAGAGCCGTTCTTTTCATTTCTGTTAATTGATCTCGACAGAGAAATGGAATCGTGCACTGGATGAAGATGGAAGGGTTTATGTCTTTGTAAACCTTTTTCGATTTCATGTGACAAAAATCTTACCAGAAATACTCAAGTCATTCTCAGCAGACCGAGAAGAACCACAAAGCAGCAATATTGAAGAAAGCAGTGCACTACTGAACATTACCAAAAGTAAGCTAAACATTGAAGGGCTGGCACACTGTGATGGATGCCGAGGACTCACAACCCAGTGTTTTGAGATTAGAAGGAGACCTAGATCTCTTATCGGAAATAATATCAGTCCTCATAAAACATAACAAAATTAAATCGCCAAAACACGATGCAAATGAGCTGAAAAACATCAGCAACCTAGACCATAATCATCGCAAGGAAACGGTTGAAGTCAATAGGCACAACATTAAGCGAAACAAAAAGAGAAAAAAAGAACGAAGTCATTAGAACAAACCTCTGAGTCAGTTGAAATACAGATGACCAGAAAGAAAAATAAGCGAGGAGGAAATTATATCTTGCGTTTCCCCAGGTTCGGGAAATCTGGTGCACATAGAATCCGACTGCACAAAAAGTAAATCAGCGATCGACGGTCTCTGAAAAGTCGAAAAACAGTAATCGTAAGGTATCTTTACTGCCACAGACGAGCGACAGCAGCATGCTCTTTACACGTCCATCGAACTACAATGAAGCAGGGGCATGGTAGCCAGCAAAGTAATGGCGGAAAAGTGGCCTGCGCATTATCGACAGACCTGGATGCCACAAACCAAAAATGCAGGTTTCCCGGGTGCTATTCGAGCAAAACGCATTGTCAGGAGAACTCACGCTGCTTGAAAGGTCCATAGAGATGTCTGCAAATTAACCAACAGGCTCACCGATGAAGACAAATTTGAACACAGTATTAAAAACTGTAACAAAGGGCATGATTCAACCTTCCATTACTAAAAAGAAAGCAGGATGCAGAAACGAGTTTTTCTTTGACAGATCATTTTGTCTGGTAGTTCAGGTGAGTCTCAGAAGCTACTGTGGAAACGCCAAAAGAAAGGGTGAAAAAGGATCTGCTGATATTTCAAAATTTTATTGAATGATACGCAAGAAACTGGTGTGACAGTCGACATCAAAAAGATCTTTCGATTAGGGCCTCTCGTTACAAATGAAACGCATGAGGTTCGACCAAGACCATTAACAATCGTCTTGGGGAGCAAACAGCAGGTAGATCTATTGCTCTCTCGAAAGTCCCGACTACGAAAAGAATCATCGTGGAATTTTTTCAGCCGGATTACTCTCCCACTGATCGGATGAAAATGAGGAAACTGGTAGCAGAATTTAAAAAGACGTCAATACGAGGGGAACAAAACTTGAAAAATTGTAGACAACAAAATCGTCAAAACGGTGCGCTCGTTTTTATGGGAACATCCGGTGAAATTGACGGCAACCACGCCGGTCAAAAGCCCTACAAAATGCCTATAGATTTGAACCCAGACAGGAGACTGGATATATCTTGTGAAATATCCAGCAAAAAAATAGCCATGTGGAAGAAAGAACCAAAAATCTTCAGAAATCGAGGGAAGAAAAACAAGATTAAAATGATGTACACAAATGTGCAGAGTCTATTGAAAAAAATGGATGAAATTAAACTGGTCGTGGACCATTTTACAACCTGACTTCATAGCTCTAACTTAAACATGGTTAAATGAACAAATCGCAGACACAGAAGTCAGAATAGATGGTTTTCAGCTTATCCGCATGGATAGAAACGGACGTAGGGGTGGTGGAATCGCAATGTTTATACGAGAAGGCATTGACTTCATTTCCGGATGGGCCCTCGCCAAATAGGATCTCGCCTTGCGAAATACTTTGTTGTAAACTGAAAGTCCCAAACCAACCAGACCTCCATATTGCCGTGGTAAATCGACCCCCAGGACAGCGAACGGACACGGACGAAGCACTCATCACAGAGGTAAAGCAAATCTGCCGTATTAATACTTGGAGATTTCAACGCTCCCGATATCGATTGGGTGTCAATGTACTGCTCGCGATCGGAAAAATTCATTCGAACAGAAATTACTTCCAGTTAGTAAATGACGAGTTTCTTACGCAATAGTAGACGTTGCACCAACATGCGGTAGACGTTGCACCAACATGCGATGTTGAAGAGGGTTGGCGAATTTGTAAAGCCAAAGAAGAAAAGGTCTAAGAAGAACAAGTCGTGAAGAGACTTGTCTCCAGCCTGCCCAACATCCGGCTCATCTGGACCTATCAGGCAAAGTGAGCTGGTTACCAGTACTCACTCAGCTGAAAGATCTGAGTTACAAACCGGCCCTAGATTGAGTCGAAAAACAGAATGTAGTCATTAAAGGTGTCCCGGAGTCAGCTTCAATTATTCCAAAGGAGCGAGTTAAACATGACTTGGAACTCCTTAAATTGTATGCAAAAAAACGCTGCTGACGGACGGCGAGTCCATTCATATTCTCAAGGCAAATAGAATAGGGAAGGCTCTGTATACACTTGATTCAAATCCTCGACCAAGACCTCTTAAAATCATCTTGGAAAACGAAGCGCAGGCACAGCTCCTGCTACAGAGAAAATCAACCCTGCGGGGTCTGCATTCTGAAGTGTTTTTCAACCGGAATATGGGTTGAAAGAGCGAATTAAAATGCGACAGCTATTAATAGAACTGAAAACACAAAAAGACCAATGGCGAAGCAAAGTCTCAAAATAAGGGATGGACGGATAGTTCAAGTGAAAAGAGCATTTCTCTGGCCGGAGGCAGTCACCCTGACAGCCCTAATTGTCCCGTTTCAGAAACCAAAAACGTGCCCGCTTAAACTAATCGTCCTCAATGCCAGATCTCTGCTTAATAAGATGCCTTTGCTCCAGACTCTGGTTTTCATCCACCACCCAGACATTGTAATAGTTACAGAGGCATTAGCAACACCCCTGTGTATCCGACTCCAAACTCTCTATTCTAGGCTACGCTTACATTCGGAATGATCGACATGAGGGCCGTGGCGGAGGAAGCTGTATCTATGTTAGGCAACCACTTACATTTTTTCCATTGGACTATCGCCAATTTACCGCGGTAAAGGAGAGCTGTTGGCTCCGAGTAGATCTAAAAGATAACTACTCTTTACTCGTTTGTAGTGTCTATCACCCACCCAATGCCAGCGAGGATTACGATCTTTGTCTCTCGCTGGTATTTCACGCTGTAGCTGACTTAAATCTGAAGTACTGCTTGATTGCAGGTGACTTCAATCTTACTGAAGTTCACTGGTTTCCAACTTCCGGTCCTGCAAATTTCGAAGACCTACTTGAGGCCATAGATATAGGCATGTGGGACCAGGTAGTTGATTTTACCCACCCGAGGATCAAACATACTTAATCTTATTTTTTGTAGAGGTTGTCAGCCATCGTCAGTGTCACCTTTAGATCCACTTGGGAATTCTGATCACACTAAAAGTTCTTTCTACACTAGAACTAGAGGCTGCCGAAATGTTTTTCCAAAAAAATATAGCTTTTTCCGTGATTTCAGATCAGCAAATATGAGGGAATTGCTAACACACCTAAATTCCCACGACTGGACTATCTTCTTTGTATGTTCGGATGTGAATGTTTTGTACTGATACTTTTATCAAAGTTCTATGTCCACTCATTTCTCGTTTTATTCCCTGTAAGAAAAATAATTAATGTCAAGGATGAACTCTACCTCCCTTTATCATTCCGCCGTAGACTGCGTAGACTCTCCCGTCGTTTACATCTACAAAACGACACCTCCGTCCTGCCCTTGATCCAGCAAATCTTTGAAGAGGCTAAGAGGCTGTCTGACAAAAAAACGACAAGCCGATGTGGTTACCTTTGCCGAAAACCCTTCGTTAAATGTTGCGAAGCTCTTTTCGCGCACAGTAAAAGCGCAGAGAAAAACGCAGCACCCCGTACTTCGAGATGCCTTAGGAAACCCAATAGCTGACGCTAAGTTGACAGCTGATAGCTTCAATGCTTTCTTGTCTAGAACGTTTAGTAAACATACTGTCGCCCCCTTTACTAACATCCGGGTTTGGACAGGTAACGTCCTCGAAACCATAACTTTTACCCTCTAGGACGTGACCGTAGCCATTCGGCGTTTTTCGTCAATCATACAGTCCAGGAACAGATGGCGTCCCGGTCAGCGTTTTTAAAGGCGGATGCAAACGATATATTTCCGTCCCTTCTGTATAAGATATGTAATCTTGCTCTTGAAAGTGAAACTTTCCCTTTTTTTATGGAAGGAATCGCATATACTGCCTACCTTAGACAGTACCTTCCCGGTGCTTACCAAATATAAATTCTAAAAATTCTAAATTCAAAACACGGCCGACCTACGTCATTTTACGACTTTAGGCCAATAAATACAATACCAGCAGTCTCGAAGATCTTCGAAACCTTGATCAAAGACAAGATGATGTGTCACCTAAGAGAATAACCTACTTAATGCGGCTCAGCATGGTTTTCTCGAAAAAAAGGTCTTGTGACACTTGCCAGCTCTCTTCTTCGACTCATGTGCTACAATCTAGAGACAGCGGTTTTGCAATTGACACCGTTTAGTTCGATTTTTACTAAGTCTTTTGATCGTGTTGACCATGATCTCCCTACTGCTGAAACTTGCCTCCTTCGGCATAGGTGACAAGCTTCTGAACTAAATATTTTCCTATTTGAATGCTCGCGCACAACGGGTTAAAAATTTCTGATGTTATCTCCAGCCCCACGCATGTGAGGAGCGGAGTTATTTAGAGCAGCGTGCTCAGCCCGCTTCTATTTTTGCCTCTTTGTCAACGATGTTCCTGATTGTTTTCAGTATGGTAGACCCTTCCTGTACGCTGACGATTTTAAAAGTTGCCTATCGATATAAACCGATTGATCGCAACATTTGTGCTTGAGCTCTTAAAACAGATCTTCAGGCCTTCGCTCAGTGGTGTCGCACATGGTGCCTCTCACTTTCTTGGCAAAAGTGCTCCGTTATGGTTATTGGCGACAACCATCAGCCCCACCTAGCATAGACGGTCACTATCTAAACGTGCCCGGAGTTATAAAGGATCTGGGCTTATCATACTCTAGTAGTCTTAATCTGTCAGAGCACTGCACCCTGATTGTCTCGAAAGCACGCCAAACTACTGGGTTTATTCTCAGAAATTTTAAAACCGTCAAAATTAGAATCAGCCTCTATAAAATGTATGTCAGGCCTAGTCTGGAATACTGCTCGTTTCTATTTAGTCTTCTGCACGCTAGTGAACGAAAGAAGATAGAATCAGTCCAGCACTTCTTTACAAAAAGAGTTTTCTATTCAGATCACCGAAACCTGTCCTACCAACAACGCTGTGAGCTTACAAGCCTTGACCCGCTATGGCTTCGTAGATTACAGAAGGGACTATTTTTACTGTTTAAACTACTAAACAGTCGTACATTTAATCCCCTTACATCCCTGAGGCACCTCGACCACTCTCGGTGCACCAGGCATCGAGATGTATTTTTATTTCTTCCTTTGGCACGCACAGTTAGATATCGACAATTTTTTTCGGTTAACGCTATAGCAATCTGGAATAAGCTACATAGAAGTATCAAAATTCAGCAAAGCTATCCCTTGTTTACGTGAACTGTCACTAGTTTTCTACATTCAGGACATATTCCAAAACGTTTGGGTGCTGACTCTGTTGAAGCTCTCTTCGGTTCTGATGGCGTTCACGGACTCTGAATCCTGTGCCGGTCTTCATGCTGAGGGGAAAAATTACTGGCTCTGCAGACCTCAATCGGCTTATTTCTCAGTCGACAGTGAAGAGCCGCTCGCCGACATACCTGCTGGTGCAGAATACCGGATCCGTAACACTGAATGGAGAGGTTCTTCACCGGGCACCTGTTAACGCGTCCCCTGTCCAGAAGCTTTTATTACTCAATAAGCTGCAGTTTTTTCTCCTGAAAACACATGAAACAACGATCAGGAGTTTTTTTCACAGTCAGCTTGACCCTCTACTATATATATATATATATATATATATATATATATATATATATATATATATATATATGACAGTGTGTGGCTCACTGATCTGCTTAAGGAACATTTATGTTCCGTTGTGCCCTGGAACTCAGACTAGAGTACTCACAGGCAGTCGCATAGCGACGTGTAGCATATGTTGATAATTTGGAACCGACAAAGACAAGGGAGACCGGAATGGCCGGAATGGTAGAGCGTTCGACTCAAATACCAAAGGTCGCGGGTTTTGAATCCCAGGTGTTCCACACTTGGGATTGGGTATGACTGGCTGATGACGGCTAATAAGCCAGAAATGGCCATTCCGGTCTCCCCTTGTCTTTGTCGGTTCCAAATTATCATATATATATATATATATATATATATATATATATATTGACCTTGCCTGTAAACTGGCAATAAATAAATAAAATAAAATATGTCACAATGAAGACGCGGTTCCGAAATGGGCAGCAGTCAAGCTGTTTGGATCTAATCATAAGTAGAGACGACAATTGCATCCTTGCATTAAGTTCTTACTTTCCGCTTGGACGAAGTGATCATTGTGTTCTTGCTTGGGAGTACAGTTTACTATAGGATTGCACATACATTTTAATTAGCTTCACTAATGAGGCTCACAAAAGATAGGTAAAATTATCCTCTAGAAATAAGGCATGCACATCCATCCAGAGCTGTTGATAAAATCTTCTGTCTCCGTTACCCCTGTTACGTCTCACAACGGTATTCCACCCTTGCTCAATTCCAGCAATAATTTAATGAGAAGTGGTTTCGGATAAAGCAGAATTGTGAATTTCCTTCTTTGACAAACTGAGAAATTCATATTCAGGGAAGATTTTGTGCGCTTTTTTTCGACTTCAGTGATTCCTTTCCTTGCTTATACGATCACTCCATCTCCCTTTCTATTTTCACGGTCTCTGCGAAAGAGCTGGTATCCGTCTTGCAAAACCTCGCGATCCGCGATTTGGGCTTTTAGTCACGTTTCTGTGATGGCAACGACATCGAGGTTTTTCAACTGAGACAAAGGGCTTGAGTTCGTTTACTTACGAAAGGCGACTTCAAGCGTCGGTATAAAAAAATTCTCAATAAACACCAGGTAACTCCACTATATAGACATCTGATCATTTCGTGGGATTAAATGCTATTGTCTGCAGTGCTTCCTGAGACAAACTCGTTTACAGCACATGCAGGTGGATGTCGGAGGTATGGTTGTCAGCTGAGTTCTGGAGCGCCTTCATTTTGTTACATGAGCTCTGTTCAGTTGGGTACTTTGCATTTAGCACCCCTCGTATTGGTAAGGACAAGCCTTGAGCATGTGGGGGTCTTAAAACAAAAGCTTTTTCCCTTTTACTTCAAAAATGCTTTATTTATTTATTTATTGCCAGTTTACAGGCATGGTCAAAATAGATTTACAGTTAAAGGATTGAGCTGTCAGTTAAAAACTTCTTATCGTTCTTTAGAGTGCTTTAGTAGAAAACACTGCAGCTCATTAAATGATTAATGTTCTGGACAGGGTTTGGTTGACACAGGTGCATTGTGTAGTCGTTCTGGTTTCAGTATAATAGATCCGGTATTCTGTATCAGCTAATTGTGTGTCAGGGAACGGTTGCTCGCTGTCGACTGAGGAATTAGCCAATTCTGGACTGCAGAGCCAGCAATATCACCCCTCAGCATGAAGCCTGGCACAAGATTAAGAGTCCACGAATGCCATCTAAACGGAAGAGAGATTCAACCGAATCAGTACCCAAACATTCATGAGAGGTTTGATGAATGTAGAAAAACTAGTAACAGGTCTCGTAAACAAAGGATAGCTTTGCTGAATTTTTGTTCTTCTGCGTAATTTATTCCAGCTTGATATGGCGTTTACTGAAAAACTGGCGCTATCTAACTGTTGGTGCCAGAGGAAGAAACTGAAAAAGACACCTCGATGACTGGTGTGCCGACAGTGGTCCAGATGTCTCAGAGTAGTAAGGGGATTAAAGATGCGTCTGTATATAAGCTTAAGCAGTTAAATTGTCCCATCTGTAATCTGCAAAAGTCAACACGGGTCGAGATTTTTAAGCTCACAATGTTTTGGTAAAACAGGTTAAGATGTCCTGAAGAGGACCCGCTTTTACGTAGAGAAATTTAAACTAATCCTATCCTTTTTCCATTCACTAGCGCGCAGAAGGCTAAATAAAAACTAGTAGTATTTCAGACCAGCTCTGGCATACATTTTATAAGGGTTGGTTCTAATATTAATCATGTTAATAGTTCTCAGTATAAACCCAGTAGTTTATCGTGCTTGCGAGACAATCAGGGCACAATGCTCTGACAGATCAAGATCACTAGAATATGATATGCCTATTTCCTTTATAATTCCTGGCACATTAAGGTCATGACAGTCTTTGATTAGCTGGGGCTCACGATCGTCCCCAACAACCATAACGGAGCATTTGTGCTAAGAAAGGGAAAGGCGATATGCGTGACACCCCTGAGCAAAAAGCCGCAAGATACTTTTTTCAAGGGTTTCCATCTGCCAATTTATATCGAAAGGCAACTTTCAAATCGTCAGCGTACATAAAGGGCCTACCATACTGAAAAACGATCAAGAACATCGGTGACAAAAAGGCAAAATTTGGGTGGACCAGGCACACTTCCCTGAATAACCCTACTCCCTCCCATTTGTGGGGTTGAAAAACATCGCAAATTTTAACTCGTTGTGTGTGAACCTCCAAAACAGGAGGATATTAAGTTCAGAAGCTTATAACCTATGACAAAGGGGCAAGTTTATAGCAGAAGGAGATCATGGTCAACATTATCAAAAAGCCTTAGTGAAATCGACATAAGCGGTGTGAAGTGTAAAAATATCTGTCTCTAGATTGTAGCCGATGATCAAAGATAGGGAGCTGGCAGGTGTCACAAGATATTTTTTTCGAGGAAACCCATGCTGAACCACATTAAAAAAAGATTATTATTTAGAATTTAAAATTTATATTTGGTTAGCACCGGCAAGGCACTGTCTAAGCAAACATTAGTAACGAAATAAAGTTATGACAATGTGTGCAGATAAAATGTACAAATACATAACTTGTCCTGCTATGTCAACAGTTAGCGATGTTTTAAAATTAATGGTGAACTAGAAAAAATAGGCAGTGAAAAAACTCCTACCATAAAAATGGAGGCAGAGTTCAATAAGCCTTCATTTTTAATAGAAGGTAGGAGAAAAAAACTGCTTAGGAAAAAATGGTCAGGTGGTAGAGTAGGGTAATACGGTAGTAGCATTTCAGAATGAGATAATGAAACGTCGAGGTGATTCGTTCTTGATCACTTAGGCGTATGAAACAAAATCTCACGAAAATGCGTCAATGAACTTAAGTCCTCAGCATCTTAGGATCCAGAATTGAATTCTGATGATGGTTAGTATCCAAAGAAACGGTAGCATTTTAGACTGTGGACCACCGAATGTGTACGTCCGAATGACGTCATTGTTTGGATGACTGGTGATATAAGGAGACATCATAGTTCATGGGCGACCCGAGGTAGCGAAAATATAGTTTCAAGAGGGTCACTTAAATTCCCGATGGTCCTTTCTCCGAGTCATGGGGAAAGCTACTGGGAAAAGATGAGGAAAATAAAAGGTTAATAGAATCAGTGTTAAGATAAATGTGCAGTCTTCGCTTGAATGCAGATAGACTAGTTAACGACCTAATTTCAATTGGCAAGTTATTCCAAAGAAAACTATACCTAGAAGCAAAGAAGAGAGAGCGTTTACACGTGGAGGATGCAGGGGGAGGTATAATTAGTGCAGAATTTCTTAGGTTATAAGGAAGACTAACGGGGGTAATGACAGAAAGCTTGGGGAGAGTTGAACTATTATTTAGTCGGAAAAGGAGACAAAAGCCTGCTTCAAGTCTCCTGACCCAAAGAAATTTTAGCTTCATTAGCTGGCATCTTGTTGAGTAGGAAGTAGTTGAAAGAGTCGGAAATAGGAGTTTTTTGTGAAATGTCTTTGGACATTTTCAATTTTTGAACGGCTAGATTCGTTCATTAAACCGAAGAAAGGACAGCAAAATTCAAGAATGGGAAGTACAAACATACGATAAAGTCTTAATTTAATTTCAGGAAGGTAGAAATTATAAGAAATAAAGCCGCAAATCTGAGCAGCTTTGGCTGTAATTCTATCGGCATGAGGCGAAAGATCTAATTTATTGGTAAAGCTTAAGCCCAAGTCCTTGATGGAGGAACATTAAATCATAGGGCAACCTTCAAAAATAAGAGGATGCTGCAGCCTTACAGGCCAAAAACTCATGTAGCGACACTTAGTAGGTGAGAACTCCATTAGCCATGTGGAGCTCCAGGCCGAAAGAGCGTCTAAGTCTGAATGAATTTGTTCTAGGCACCGTTCGGTCGTAGAGTTAGAGAAGGAATACACGCATTTGAGGTCATCAGCATAAATAAAAGATTGAGAATGTTTAACTATCGATGAAATATCATTTATATACAGTAAGAACAACAAAGGACCTAATACGGTACCTTGAAGGACACCACTAACAATCGGGGTAGCACTTGAGTATGAGGACCCTACTAAAACTTTTTGCTTTCGATCATTTAGGTATGATCTAATAAAGTCAGTAAGGGGACTACGAAATCCTATAGCTTCTAGTTTAGCTAGAAGTCGTTTATGAGGCACTTTATCGAATGCCTTACTAAGATCAAAAATAGATAACTACCACAGAGAGATGATCATTACGAAGAGAGGTTAGTAGATTTAGAAAAGACATGTGGCAGGTTTCACAAGAGCGGTCCGGTAAGAAGCCGTGTTGGGAAAAAGTTGATAATTTGATTGCTTATGCAAAAATCCGTGATTTGTTTTGCAATTAGTTTTTCGAAAAAGTTTAGCAAGAGAGGGCGTTTTATGAACACCGCGATAGTTATGAATGTCCGAGCGGGAACCAGATTTAAAAACTGGTATTATAATAGAAGTTTTCCAGTAATCGGGGAAGAAACCATTTTCGAGAAATACTGAGAATAACTTGCTTAGTAAAGGTGGAAAATCCCTTAACTGTTTAATAAGTGAGTTTGGAATGTTATCAGTTCCAACCGAATGTGAATTTTTAGGTGAGCTATTTCCTTTTGAATACATGAAGGCGAGAAATTAATGGTTGTTAGAAGCGAATTTGAAAGCAGAGGAATTGTGGGAGTGGGGCTAGTTTCAGTGGTAAAGTGGTTGGCAAAAACGAATTTAACAACTCTGCTTTGCCCAAATCGTCTGTAACAAATTTTTGTTACAGTCGAGTAAGGGCGGAGTTACATTCAGACGCTTAGCCGATGACCGAACATGGAAGATATGAGCAACAGATTTGGATGAATTGCCATCACTTAGTGCCCGAGACTCCCTACGCTTATCTCTCGCGAGCCTAATTTTCGATGCTAATTCAAATATTTGTGCAATCCTTAAATGAACTGACAAAGAGCTTTTAGATGAATCTTTAAGTTGTTTTCGTAATTTTTTAAGTCTGTTCTGGAGAAAATGCGGAACAGTAGAAGAAGCTGTATTTGAATTAAAAATCTTAAACGGGATTAAAGCCTGGATTTGTTCTGTGAGGCTCTGCAATAGCTCACGGAAAAAGTTTGGATCGTTGATTGCGAATATGCTATGCCAATCTAGATTGCTTACGAAATTATTTATCATTTCATGGTTTGTGTTAGCAAAGTCGAGGTTATTGCATTTAACCTCAGGCTTCGTAAGAAGGGGGACTGGAAAACAACAGTGAATTATTGCGTGATCACTTGTGAAAAGATCATGATGAAAATTCATAAAGAGAGGGTGGACATCATTTGTAAAAATTAAATCTAAAATGTTGTCATTTCTAGTAACTGATCTGACCAGTTGGGACATGTTTGAAAAGTTAATAGTATCGACCAATTTCTGATGTTTAGGCGGAGAGGAATTTGCCTGCCAGTCAATGTCTGGCAGATTGAAATCGCCTACGATTATTTTGACATCAAATTGAGTGTCTGCAACTTTTTCAAATAGTTCACAGAGCTCGCTTTCATTGCCAGAATAACACGGAGGATTATAGACACAGCCAATTAACGCTTTTTATTGTGAGGGAGGATGACTGAAGCAAAGCATACATTTCCAGAAAAGGACGAAATGCTCAGCTGAAAAGGGAAATGTACAAAGGATGACTTAATATAAAGGAGGCAACCACCGCCACGTTTTTCAGCGCGGTCTTGTCGGTACAAATTGAAATTATCTATAGCAAGCGTCGAGTCAGAAATAAGAGAGTGAGCCCAGGATTCAGTGATGCACAGCACATCTGGATCAAGCTCAAAGGCTACTGTTCTAAGCTCAGCCATCTTATTTACAACTGATCTCGCATTGAGTGAAACTAAGCTGAGCGTATTCCTGAGCTGCAGGTTACGCTCATCAGTATTTATAAAAAAGGATAATTTGGTGGCGGAGAAGAAAACTGGAAAGAAGAAACGAAAGGTGGGAAACAAAATTGCTCTGGTCTACAATTTGTCGAAATGTTACTGTTAAGAGAACTGAGATTATTGTACAGCGGCATATTTGGATGAAAACCTTGGAAGGGAAGGCTATATTGTGGCGTTTGAAAGATAGGGGTGGCATAGAAATGAGATTTTGAGGGAAGTTAGCATAAATTGGCGGAAAACGTGCATTTGAAAAAGGAATAAATGATTTTGAAAAACTGGTAACATAATTAAGAAGCGTTAATTATTTGGGGATTTCGGCCACTTTTGGGTTGGGAAAGGATGCTAACATTAGCGTTCGCAGCTGTTGTAGATGCTGAGGGTTAGCAGGTTTCCCATCGGTAATGAAATTACTGATTTTAATGCCTGGATTAGCCAATGATTCAGATTTACTAGGAGTTTTCTTAGGTTTAGTAGATTTGGCAGCTATAGCAGGCATGGTTTGCTTGGGATGAGAAAGAAGTGGCTTTGACACAATTTCACTCAAACCAGGAACAAGGTTAACGGGTGAAGATTCAGCTGGAATCGAAATTCCTGTCGATCCGGAGGGCCGTGGGCTTGCATTAGCTACAGGACAAACCTCTGAGATAACTTTTTGATATTTGAAGGTGTAGACGAAGGCTTCTTGTTTGCTAATGAGGGTGAAACCCGACGTTCCATTGGGGTTTTATCCCTACAGATAAACAACTTGTTTTTTTCAAATATTGAGCTGAGTGCTCATGCTTAGAGAAAAATAAGGTCAACTTCAATCGCTGAAAAAGGTTTGACCAGAACTGGCGGGTTTTTGCTACGGGAAGACAACCTTTACCTTCAGCGACTTTAAAGTTAAAGCCGCATGAGTAAAGGAAATGAAATGCAACGTCCAGGGGGATTTTACTCTTGGGGACGTTTTTAAAAGAAAATTGAAACTTCTCTTATGTCGGTCAATTGACTCGGTACTGACCATGTTCATAAAAGGCTCTAGTTTCACGCATTGTTGAGAAGTGAGTGAAGACAACTTTCCCTCAAAAATGGTACCAAGGATCGTGAAGAGAGAACCATATTTAGACATAAAGGTATTAAAAGTTTTCCAGGGCGTCAAGGTCTAATTTCTTCATGCTTAAGGTGGGTTGCTCTAGTGGAAGTTTTACGCGAAGAGGATGTTTGCGTCTAAGCGCTGACTGGGGTTTCATATTGATTTTAAAATATAAGTATTTTTCAAATCGATAATACGAAAGGAAAATTGTCACTAGTGACGTTTTTGCGGAATAAAAAGATGTAATATTTGAAATATGTGTTTTTAAGCAAGGCACTGCAAGCAAATATCTGCTAGGTAACGAGTTTAAACTGAAAAATAGAATTAGCGAAGAGGCTATGCAGGATG
This sequence comes from Schistocephalus solidus, assembly GCA_017591395.1. NCBI lineage: Eukaryota > Metazoa > Platyhelminthes > Cestoda > Diphyllobothriidea > Diphyllobothriidae > Schistocephalus > Schistocephalus solidus. Next base: position 42,296 of record WEDG01002967.1, read on the forward strand.
AAAATTATATCAACTGGTATACCAGTTACTGCAAATTATTCTTCGCTGGAAATAAGGTAAACTTACAAAAATTTCAACTTTATTTCTAGAATTAACCTTTTATATTCCGTCCTTTTGACGTAAATCTGCGAGAACTTTTAATGAGGCTATGTAGGGTGAAAAAGTTTTAAAAACTTTATATTTTACCCTTTTGAAATTGCAATAACTGCAAGTGTGTGCAGCTGATAATGAGGTAGAAATACAATAAATTGTCAATAATTAAGCCAATATTTTCAACAGGAAACGAAGAATCAGTTTAAAAATTCGAGAATTCACTTTTCTTCAAATTTGAACCAACCGCCTTCGACCTTGACCTTGTACTTTGTTAGGTGACGCATCATCTTGTCTTTGATCAAGGTTTTCAAGATTTTTGAAGCTGCTGGTGATGTATTTTTAGCCATAAATCGTCAAAATGACGTAGATCGGCCGTGTTTGGGCATAGGCAGAATGTGTGATTCCTTCCATAAAAATCGGAACGTTTTTCGTTTTAGAAGAGTGGACGGGAGAAAATAAACGTTGCATCAGCCTTTTTGAACGTCGACCGGGACACCAGCTGGTCCAGGATTATAAGATAGATGATACCACCGAATAGGTTCGGTCACGTCCCAGAGGTTTCGAGGAAGACACTGCTCCATAACCGGATAGTCGGAAATGGAAAGACCGAATGCTCACTAAAAGTTCTGAACAAGAAAGTATTTAAGCTATCAGTCCTCAACTTAGTGTCAGCTATGGGGTTTCCTAAGGCATCTCAAAGGATGGGGTGATGTGTTTTTCTCTGCGCTTTTTACTTTGCGCGAAAAAGAGCTTTACAACATTTAGCGAAGAGTTTTTGGCAAATTTGATCTCATTAGCTAGCTTATTTTTCTTCGGACAGTCTTTTAGCCTGCTTAAAGATTATTTGGATCAAGGGCTGTACAGAAGTGTCACTTTGTCGATGATGACGACGTGAGAGCCTACGCAGTATACGGCGAAAAGATGAAGGGAGTTAGACTTCATTCTTGACATTAATTATTTTCTTACGGGGAACATAACGAGAAATGAGTGGATCAAGAACTTTATACTGTGAATCAGTACAAGCATATACATCCAACCATAGGAAGAAGTCAGACCAATTGCGGAAATTAATGTGTCAGGAATTCCCCCATATTTGCTGAGCAGAAATCACGGAATAAGATGTTTTTGAATATGCTACGTTAGACTGGAGTTCTTGTTTCGAAACAACTTTGTCATGGTCAGAACTCTCCATTGGGCCAAAGGTGATAATGACAATAGCTGAAAAGTTTTATATAAAATAAGATCAAGAATGTTTGATACTCGGGTGGGAAAATCGACTACCATATCCCACATGCCGACCTCTATGGCCTCAAGTAAGTCATCGAACTTTACAGGACTGGAGGGTGGAAACCATTGAACTTTAGGAAGATTTAAGTCACCTGCAATCAAGAAGTACTTCCGATTTAAGTCAGCTGTGGCAGGAAATACCTGCGACAGACAGATATCGTAATCTTCGCTGGGCAATCCTGGGTGGGAGATAGACACAACCAACGAGTAAAGAGTAGTTATCCTTTAGAACTACTCGGACTCAACAGCTCTCTTCTATCGCGGTAAAATTATTGAAAGTCTAACAGCAGAATTGTAAGTGGTTGCTTAACATAAATACAGCTTCCTCCGCCACGGCCATCATGTCGATCATTCCCAATTTAAGCGAAGCCTAGAAACGAATGTTTGGGGTCGGATACGTAGGGTGTTGCCCATGTCTCTGTAACAATTACAATGTCAGGGCGTTGATAGAAAACTAGAGTCTTGAGCAAAAGCATCGTATTAAGCAGAGATCTGGCATTTAAAACGAAAAATTTTTAAGTGGTCACGTTTTTGGTTCCTGGGACGGGACAGTAAGGCTGTCAGAGTGACTGCCTTCTGCCAAAGAAAGGCTCTTTTCACTTCAACTATTTATCCGTCCCTTATTTTGAGATGTGCCTCACCAGTGGTCCTTCGTTTTTTTCCAGTTATAGTATTTATTGTCTCATTTTTCATTCACTCTTTCAACCCGTATTTCAGGAAGGCACTGTCAAAACACACATTAGTACTGAAAGAAAAATTATGAAAATATGTGTAGATAAAATGTACGAATACTCAATAATTAAATAGGTTTATTGATTTGGCACTGCTTGGGCGCCGTCAAATCCTTAGAACACAGGAAAAAAACCTAAAAACAAACTCCTCTTTTCATTAACCACTTTTGATTTGGTTTTTTTGTTTGCTTAACAAGCAGTCATCGAAATGAGGAGTTTGTTTTTAAGTAAAAACCTGTTTTCCAAGGTTCAGAAATAGCAAAATTGGAAGTAAAAACAGCTTTACAGAATGGGGATGTATGTATCAGGTAAGAATGGTTAGAGTCAAGACTAGTCTGTTATTGACGTTCGAGAGTATTCATTCGACAGAGGTAGAAACGTCTGCGGTCGATTCGAAGGGATAAGTACTTCCAATCAGATGCGAGCGCAGTCGATTCCGGTCTGGGGTCTGCCGACTTATTAGACTTAGTTGACTGATTGCTAAAAAGAGGTGAAAAAAAGATTAGGAGCAGGGAAGAATTCAACGGTAAGAAACTTTCAATGCAGTCCTACAGTCTTCATATTCTTATTATATAACATAGTGTTGAATTATGTTTGATCTAGCTGTATGAAACAGCTAGTACCATTTGTTTCATAAAAAGCTATATCAAAACCTAGGCGTGCGGCTCGTTGCGCATTCGAATAACGTAGAGCATAAATGATGTTAAAACCGGAATAATGTACGCAGAACTTGTCGTGCTAGGGCAATATTTAGCGATCTTTTGAAAATTAATCGTGAACGGAAAAATAGGCAGTTAACAGAATTTCTTTACTTGAAAATGGAGACAGAGTTCAATACGCCTCCATTTTCGAAAAAGTAGGAGAAACACTGCGTAGAAAAAAATAAGTAAAAAGGAAAAAGTAGGCTAATAATACAGTACAATTTCAGAATGAGATAATGAAACGTCGATATGTTTGATCTTCATGACTAAGGCACATGAGACAAAAATCTCACGAAAGACGTCAGTGGACGTAAGGCCTCGGCATCTCAGGATCCAGAATTGAATTCTGATGATGGTAAGTATCCAACGAAATGGAAGCCATATTGGCTGTGTGCGTCAAAATGATTTCTATCGTTTGAATGACTGCTGGTATAAGGAGACATTATTGTTCCTTAAATTCCCGATGGTCCTTTCTTCGAGTCATGGAGAAAGCTGCTCAGCAAAAAGATGAGGAAAATAAAAGGTTACTAGAATCAGTG
>WEDG01002968.1:0-98481 GCA_017591395.1 Schistocephalus solidus
CATATATTTAGTCGACAGCAATGATCGATGTACTCAAACGACTATCGCCATGTAAAATTTGCTTATCTTGCTAGCGTCAATCTGTAAATAGGGTTTTCAAAGGCTCTGCCTAACTCCCTTATATACTGAATTATACTGAATCTGGCCTCGATGATTTATGTCCTCACAACTGAGACAAAGATGGGCTGCTGTGGAATCCGTTTCATTAGTTGCAGATTTATCAGTGTCTGATATCTATTGCCCTTTTGTGTCGGCTGGATTCCACTGTGAATAATCACCACGGAGTCTAATCATTTCGTCGGTATTTTTTCACAAGAGACTGTTAATGAATTTAAAAATGTTCCCAGTTGATGTTCCGTATTTAAACAATTACTTTGATGACCTACGAGCCGTGCACTCGTAATCCAGTGGTTAACGTATTTATCTTCATAACTGCAGGTCACCAGGTCAAATCCCTTTGGAGCGGCTTTTGTGGACGCACCTCTTTTGACTGTGATTGATGCCAGTAAACGAGTACTGGTTTCCTATTGTGTCTCCTTGAGTCCACTGTGCTTAATTGTCATTCAGTCTAATGATCCTGGAAGTATTTTTGGCAAGGGATTGTTAATATATTAAAAATCATTCTGAGTTGCTGTTTTGCAGCTAAGAAATTAATTTTGTCGTTCATGGGCCTTGCGCTCATGGCGCAGACGGTAGCGCTGTGGTTTTGGTTACGAGAGGTCACGGGTTCGAATCCCGGTTAGGTGGTTTTTCAGCTGCGTGCTCAATAATTAAATGGTTAATTGCTGTTGGTTTCCTACATTTTCAATCTGCTCTAGAATAGTGCTGGATATTTTCAGAAGACTTGTAAGGGGGTATAAACTTCATGGGTATGAAGTTAAGGAAAAAAGACTAAAACCATTCGTAGTCTTCGAAGAAGATCTTGGAGACAATCTGCAAAGTAGCGAGCCTTGTTTGGCGAGCTGGAAGATTGCCGAGCACTGTTGAGGACGAAGTTGACCTTAATTTAACAGACGTGAATTGAAAGGTATAAGCGTTAAATCTGATCCTGTTTAAAAATCTTGGCTTAAATGTATCCTTTAGACTCATATTTTGTCGGTACATGCTGTTTTTTCTTTTACAACGGTCACAATTTTATGTTATTCCCTCCCGATATTACGTAGTTTTTAGTCAAGATGTAATTCACATACCAACCCTAAGACAACCCTTTCTATTCTTCACACGCACTCAGCCCTCCGGCACTTAGATTAAGTTTAAAATCATCATATATACACTACGATCATTTCTTATTGCGAAGTCGACGCTTTCGACCGTGAAATTATACACTTGAAATATTTTCCCTTGAGCGTTCAATTTAACTCACTTGAGTTTGTTTAAGTTTGTGGAAGCCTGATTTTAAGAATTTGACAAATTCGAAAAGGGAGTGTTGTGATAATGACTGCGATGAGCGAACCATACTGGCTCTTCATCAGGCATTTTTGCGGCCGTCAATTTTCATCATATGATGAACTCCAGAATTGCATCCTCGAATTTCAAAAAGCTGTTCGACTGGTCTACGTAAAGCGAGGAACTAACCGGTTAAAGGTTGAATCTCCCGATTATGACAGGCTCCGGTATTCGCGAATTCGCTACGCATGCAAACACAGTGACGCATGTCGCAATTCCTCAAGCACGTCAACTTCGAGGAGAACGTACAAGTGTGGGTGCCCTTCGTTTTTCGAGGTCCGGCAGCGCGCCCAGTGTTTAACTGTGACAAAGTTCAACATGTCACACAACCATTCCACAGAGGATTCTGTACTTCCTATAATACTTGGGGAACAGGAAAATCACCTTGCAGGCCACAGTCCTTGTGTGTGAAGTCTTTTGCAGCGTCTGACGAAGGCACTCGGACGTTTGTGCGGGGCGTCTGCCATTTTGGCCCGGAGACATTTGGTCGGCAACCTTACCGAACAGTTTTGTCCGAGATCTATGTCGCTAGCTTTCACTCTTGCCACCTCAAGCCAAATTGCTGATGCTAGACTTCATAGACTGTCCTCCTTTTTCATGAGTGAGTAAACTGTACAGATTTCTCTGCTGGATTCATATAATCCATATCTTAGACGTAATATCTTTGGTCACAATACTGAATTTATTCGACTCTTATCCGTATACTTGATCACCTGATCCTTGTCATTTGCTCTTCAAGCAAATAGTTCCATTTTTTGCTTTGCATTTTAGGGCATTGAGATCCCGAAAAACAATGAACAGAATTTGGAGATTGTCCGCCGCACGCCAACTTATCGCTGTCATACAGGTTCGTAGCGTTCGAAGTCCTGTGCTCCACCTTTTCCAATTAAACTATTGGTTCGTTGCCGGCCTCATACGTGCGTGCAGCTTGCTGTCTTACGGGTTTCAAGGAAGGCGTAAATCGTTCGGAGTTATTATGTCTGGTCAGCAGGCACAAACTTCCTTCCTGCAAGAGATCTATGTGTACAGCTTTCATTTGGGTTCAGTACGTGAGGCATAGGCCGACAATAACGGTCTGTTATAGACCACTAATATGCGTCGACCTTTTCATCGGGAACGAATGCTTGGCAATCTATTGGTATCCCAAAACTAATAATCCCCGGACGGGCGGCGTAGGTCGCGAAATCGGATTTGAAAAATTCTGGTATATTAGCGCGGCACATCTTTGGGATTTTCCTGCTATCACTAAGTATACCTAGCCTTTATCACCATCATGTGCATATGTGCCGCTGAAATTGTTAGTTGAAGTGTTTGATGTACTTGATAAACCCTGTCTGTAGACTGGGTTAGCATGTGTTCGTGCTTCCGTTTGTGGCAGCCAGGGTTGCTCGGTTCAATGAAGGCGGTATAACCTTGGAACGGTACATAATTCCTTGTTATTGGTATTTTTATAGGCTGCTAGAGTACTAGGCAAGCATAAAACAAAGAAAGCGATGTAGTCTGACTCGGAGGTCTTCAAGTCATCGTTCCGTTCCCAAACATGAAGGATGCTCTGTTTAGCCTCTTCACTTTGAATTAACCATACCCGCTCGGATGTTAGCCACTACATTGATGCTATCCTGGACAGGAGTCATGAGAGATGATGTTGCGTACTACTTCCCTCTTTGATCAGTGCGTGCGTGATAGCAGTCTTTCGTAGACTGAACAACAGTTGCCCAATCTAAGATATGAACCAAATCCGAATTACATCCAGTAGGCAATAACCAGTTCACAGGTTCATGTGGGTCACGTTTTGTAGCCATGGAGCACAGAAGTTTACGTTTCCTGCTTCACACTGCCTAAATATGTCGGTCGCATGCAGAAGTCCCAGAACCTGTGCTGTTCAAGGTTTAGGCTACTAAATCAGCCTGCCGGTAACAGGAGAGCCGTGATATATAAACCAGTTGACGGTCCAGAGTCTTTCCCATCGGGCCCTAGGGATTATATATTACGATGTGGTCATGCAACTCGGTTTTTACGGTTGGCCGAATCTGAGGTAGGCGTCAATAATGTGTCCAGGAGCGGAATCTTCAAAGCATTCCGATACGTGCTAATGTTGGCACAGTCGGCGTGCGAGGCTTTCATATTTAGGCGCCCTCATAATCCCAGATGTACGAGAAGACACCCCAGCCGGTTGATAGCGAATTCGCTGTTCGTTCTGGCGATTTCTAAGTATATCTATCTAGGGCGTTTTAGACTGTCATCAATTTCCGTTGCGGTCCCTAGTGTACCGTCGAATATACTAATTTCTATGACGAAATCTAGGAAACCGGTAAGGCTTTCTGGGAAATTTCTTTTTTGCATTACTGCTGACCGGTAAAGCATTGGCCAAAACCAGACCTGACCGCACTTTTACGCCCTAGGGATATAGGGACTGTCCATTAGGAGAGTAGCAAATTCAAGCGATTATTTTGGTTTGAGTGCTGCCTCTAAAAGTGGAGCATCTTAGTGTCTCGCTTCACTAAGAAATGAAGCAGACTGGTATTGGTGACTAAATTGCTGCACTTTGATTTGCTCTTTTTGATTTCAACCGACAGTCCACCTTTCTAGGCGAAGTAGTTCCAATACGGTGAAGGAAAACCGTAGAGAGAGGGCACCCAGATAAATGGCGAAGTGTTACTTGGGGTTGTTCGAAGAACTGCTAAATAACGCAGTTAGTCTGCTGTATAAGAGGTGGTAAACCAAAGAATTTGTTGTGTAACATTCACTAGATGCGAATGTTTATCCGAAAATGTTTTTGTTCCGCTGTGTGTAGTGGACATAGGATCATTAAATGAGCTCGGGTCCGATTGAAGCATTTATGGAGCTGGGAACTTCAGGTAACCTCCATGCGTCATAAGAACGCAAGTCTATCCGTGCGCACACGTGTTGCTTTATATTGCTTGTTAAAATCCACGAGGATTTCGCATAAGAAATGCTTCGAAAACGGTTTGAAGCCTATGTGAGTCATTTTGATCGTAGGCCCAAGTTTCATCAGGGTCCGTGGGTAGGGGCTCATACCGGATCATGCGGAGGTCAGATCTGATGCATTCAATGAGTATTAAATTTTCAAGAAATTTCAATAAGTGGTATGCTCCCTCAAAACTTAATTACCCAAACAAGAACTACACTGAGTAGAGTTCAAAGTACCATGGGACAAAAGCGTGTTAAAATTTGAATTTTTTTGCCTTACGTAGTTTGCGAAAAACCTTAGAATAAAAAGCATGTTCATGCATGCCATGGCATTGCTTAGCGTAGATGAAATTGCCTGAAGTCGAGGTATGCTCTGTACACAGAATTAAACCTACCGCTAACACTAAGGTTTATCTTTTACTTGTGAGCGCTAGCAATTTCTCTACATTTGCTGCGTTTGTTGTCTTGAACTAATTCTGGATAAAAGCTTGCTCCAATGTCAGACATCTGTTCCGATAGAAAAAAAGGGAACAGATGGTTGAGACGACTTTCATCGGATCATTATCGTAGATTGTTTGGATTACCTTCCGCTAAGCAGCTGAGAACAAAACTGATAGTTCTGGGGCCTTGTATTACATTATTTTACCATTGATTATTGAGGGAGGCCTGTGTGCTGGGAAACTTCCGATTCAACTATTTTCGTTTTGCGTCCAGGGTTTTTCCGCAGGTAGCTGGTAATTTATTTTATTGAAGGCCTTCTTGAAATTGATGGACTTAGTGATGATGATATCATCATTCCTACAAGGGCACACTGTGTCTTCAGGGAATTTTTAATCATGATCTTCCCTCAGGAGGGTTATCTAGGTGCAGTTATACGTATATTTATGATTGTTGAGGTGGGTTGGGTTGCGATAACTTTTCTAGATTTATCACGTTAGGATTATAGGTTTGACTATATGCTCGTTAGTTAGCGGCCACTTCTAACTTTCCTATATGGAGAACCGTGAACGGCCTTTCTCCATTCCCTCTGAGTGCAGGAGTCATAAGCTACACACAGGGCCTGGGTCTGTTATTGGCTCGGGATTCGGTAAATGCTCGTAGATTTGCGCCTCTGAAATGGCTTGGTTAATGTCGGGCCACCATGAGGATTATTTTTCACGCGTACTAATTCAAACTCGAAAATCGAAAAGTATTTGAATGTTGATAAGACTGGTTTACATGTTTAAAACAGGTCATGTTACTGACGGTGCATTCGAAGTAAGTGGACGCTACAGTGACCAATGCAATTAATTAGCGTGTTGCTGGAAGCAAATTAACCTACAGTTTGGCTGGATGTTAGACGAACACCTGTGTATTTCACCGTTCACATAGTTTTTGGCTTCCAATTTGGTTTTGAGACGTTCCCAAAATTCTGATTTGCTAAGGTACCAAAATCTAGATAGCAATGGCAAATAAGTTCTCGCTAGAGCGGTTATTAGACACGGGATGCTGGAAACTTGTTCAGCCAGCAACACCTCGTAAACCATTTTCGTCCTTAAGATTAATGAGCTTGTCTTCGTCCAGCGTTAAAACTCATGGCTCCCGGTGGGGCCTCGTAGCTCAAGTGGCTAGAGCTTTGGTTTACTAAAGCCTTCTCCTTGCTGGCGTGGGTTTGAATCACACTGAGGCTCCCGAGTTTTTCACAAGTCGGTCAAAGTAATTATTAAAATCTGCCAAAATCCTCTACTAATTAATTGTGCCTGGTAGCCATCTAGTGGATTCTAGATTGATAACTTAGGAAATCCTGCTTGGGCAGTCAGCTTACTGCATTCAGAATTGGTAGATTCCATACGTTGCAGTAGACTGGGCGGGTAACTTGAACCAAGTGTGATTAAACGCACGGCTCCCGGTGAGGCCTCGTAGCTCATTTGGCTAGAACGTTCGCTGTACTAAAGCCTTCCCCTTGCTGGCATGTGTTCGAATCCCGCCGAGGCCGCTGAGTTTTTCACAAGTGGGTCAAAGGAATCATATTTATGGATAAAGATATCGCTCATTTGTCTCCAGCGTACTAGTAAGCGATATCTTTCAGATCTAGCTCATTGTTTTAATTCTTTGAGCAGAATCGGATTTACCATGTAAATTTGTCAGAAAGGTCCTTTAGATCACTGCAAGCTGGGCGTACGTTTTATTGAAGAAGTTTGAAACTATCTCCGTCTCGGAGAATCGACTTGCCATTGGGCAGAGGGTGGGCACGCAAGGTTGATTTTCCGAAAGCCATCGAAATTATGGGCACTTGTGTTCCGAGTCCATTGCCTTGCGTAAGCTAGCAAAAATGCCGGAGATGTACTGATTCCACTTTCTGAAAGTGACTAATAACTTCGTTTATCGCCTTCAATTGTTTGAAATGGATCCTCGATAACTACGTTACGACTGAAAAAATTTCGCTTATACGTTGCGTTTCAGAAGTTGCTTACAAACTTTTTCCTGTATTCTTACTGAGGACACGCCATATAGAATGGGAGAATAGTTTCCAGCTACATTCTTGTTAAAGCAACGTTCGGTCTTATTTGGTTAAAAATGTGATTTCTTCGACAGTTTCTGTCAGCAATCAACGAAGTAGACTAGTTATTATATTAAAATGAAGATTTAGGTCTTCCCGTTGTTCGATGAAGCGTAAGAGCGCAAGCAATTGAGTCTTACCACATGTAGGGGGATATTACTATTCCTCGCCTTAGGATGTCCCCAAAGGACACTGTCCAACTGGCCTGGAACACAAGAGACTGACTAACCGACAGAAAAAGATGGATAGCAACGGTTCTCTCATCATAGGTCAATAACATCTATGTAGTTTTTATGGAGCAGATTTGCAAACTGAGACTTCTGTATTCTTTTCACAGAAGGGCAGTGTTCCGTGCAAAACATTCTCCCTACACTGAGCTAGGTTATCCCTTTGGAAAACTATCCTGGGGACAAAATGAAAATACTGGTTTAGTCCATGGCCGAAGTGTTGTGCGTGTATGAAGCTTCTTTCTTAAACTCGTTATCCCCCTTTGAAATCCGCACGTCTTCTAACGCTTATAATTATGATATAACCGACAAAGACAAGGGAGACTGGAATGGCCATTTCTGGCTTATTAGCCGTCATTAGCCAGCCATACCCAACCCCAGGTGCTGCGGCACCCGAGGCTCGAACTCGTGACCTTGTTGGGCAGAAGTCCAACGCTCTACCCACTGCGCCACGAGCTCTTTGTCTTGCCAGTATATTATATCCGAGTCCTAGTGGTTTGAACGTGCTTACTTTGTACTCCGGCGATGCCTATCTCTTTCTAACGCTCTTCGTGAATTTTCGTAACAACCTGTTCCTGCAGTACCTATTCCAGAGCTTTACACATTTTGTGACGCTGCCCTTCGTGCTACGTACTACCCACAAACTATCCCTTTACCCTTGCAGATCTCTACAAGCGACTGCGCACCAGAAGTGATTGATCAAAACGAGGTCAAACTGATACAGAACACGTGTTAATCAGTCGGGGGATTGAGGTGGCAAGACTAAACGTACGCCTGTGATGGTCAATGATATGAGATCGACTTTAAGCACGCACAATAAGCTCGTCCCTTCTAATCTCAGAAGTAAACCGGCTGTGAGAGCTGATCTTTTCTATACACGGGATAGATGGCTGTGAGTTTGCAGGTAGCTTGTGTGTCATAACGAGGCATCTGTTCAGGAGCGCGTAAGTAGCGGTGTGTTGTTCATGTGGGTTCGAAATGTCCGTGGCATCATGCGCAATTGGCTAGCTGAGTGTTGAACAAGTTAGTCCAGCGTATCTACCACGCAACACGGGGGCTAGGCATTATTCGGACTGCTCTCCCATTGCAAATGCCGAACATGGGGTTGGTGGTGACACGCGTAGTTCAGGCCCACGTCGCACCAGCCACTTGCTTCCAATTCCGTCTCCGATCTTCTTGGCTATGTCTTGACACCGGGCACATGTGGATGAGGTGTGTGAGAGAGACAGTGTGTGTGGAAGGTGCAACGCGAGTCTACTTTCACTTAAAGCTAACCCGCGCACAATTCAACCACCCTGCATCACCATGCTGTGCAGCGCACGGTGGACCTCGTCGGACTACGACGGTTGAACTCTCGTTGAACAGGTTATTTGTTTTCCAAGGGCTGATTCGGAGGTGCATGATCACGAAGGCTTCTGAGGGACAGATGCCATCTAAGGCGCATTAGATGGCGTCAGTTTTTGAGCGCAGTCGTGACTTAGCGCAGTAGGACACGAGGCCTGCGGGGTGGCCGTGCGTTCGAGGGTTCCTGCAAGTTAGCATGGTTGTCGCGGCTGTCGACTGATAGAAATCCTCCGTAGAAGTGGGCACTGGAGTTGTTGAAATAGCTCCTCAGACACCCAACACAGTGCAGCAGTTGTTATGCTAACTAGCCACAAATCTGTCGGAGCAGCATACATGACAACCGGATCTTGTGCGGCCAATCCGAAATGGGCTGCTACCAGTAGTTGGTGGTGACGTCAGCGTCCGCGGCTAAGCATTGTGTTAGGAGGTCGGTTAAATGTCCTCAACGTAGGCTGGGTTCACACGGTCAATGTTAACTACTCCGGCCTTGTCCTTGTCATTTATGGCGAAATTCGTGTCAAATCATAGAAACAAATCCTTCGCACCGTCATATGGGTCTGGAGTGGCCGACGAAGAGCGTCATACCGGATCAGGACAAATCCAATCGTTTCCAGGTAGGAAGGAATGGAGGAGCGGACCGGTGACTTCTGAGAACCGTTGTGCCGATATTGCGCACGGCACCGTGCAGCCAATGCACAGAACTGCCAGGATCAAAAGATATTAGCATAGTTATGCAAGACCCTAACTCACCCGGAAGCTGTAGGGTGTTCAGCATAGCACATCGACTGCAACCCAACCGGCCTTGAGAGTGAAACGGGGAAACATCACTAGAGGAGATTATTGGGGCATTGGAACGGATAGGGCTTCGTTATGAGGACGATGTTTAGCTGTCGATGGAAACGTTAAACGATACGATTTGCCTGGGAATGGCATGTTTTTTTTCGAATCCGGTTGGGGTCGAGAAGGGAAGTGAGCTGGTGGATCAAGGTAGCCTCTATTTGGAGTCCGCGATCAGTCGTGACTCCCCCATGACTTCGAACATTGGACACCCAGGGTGTCTGAAAAACGTTCACTATGGTTTAGCACTGATATCCAGAGTGGGCTAAACTGGCAACCGGGTAAAACGGTCAGTGAAAGTCAGCAGGTAGGTAGAACCCTTAGAATGTGGAAGAGGGCCTAACAGGTTAAGTTGCATGGGACCGAAACTTGCGTCAGGCGTTGCAAAGGTCTCTACCGCGGAAACCGTATGCCGATGAATTTGAGCCTGCTGATATGGGAGACAAAATTGATTCTTCCGCCAGAAATCGCAGTTGTTGTTGTTTGGGCAAGACGATCCGGTTAGTGATATGTGTCACTCTCGTCTGCAATCTAGGGTAGGATAGATCATGAACGACGCTGACGACCTATCATCTCAAAGTTGCTGGGAAAAAGAGACGTTCGTGCCCAATAGGCACAAGTGATGTCGCCTTTGCCAGTAGGAGGAGGTAAGTCTTTATGGAAGTAGAGAAGAATTCTCAAAGCTAAATTCGGTGAGTTGATCACCAGATCGTTGAACCTCAACCATGAGCGTAAAATCGATGGGGTTTTTCGTGACGGGGTTCATTACGATTCGCGATGGTGCATCAGTAACCGCATTTTCCTTACCATGGACATATTTGATGCCTCAGGAAAATTGTGAGATGATGTGTAGACGGAGCGTATATAGATCAGGAGTCGCAAACAGGACGAAAAAGAGATGTCTGTGATCTGTAATTACAACGAATTCGCGACTCTCGTGCAAAGGTTGGAAATTCCGGATGGCTGGGTAAACAACATAGAGTTTTCGTCCGAATAAACTGTAGCCACATTCCGCTAGGCATTGCTTCTATGAGAAGAATATAAGAAGTCATAGAACACAACCAACAGTTTGCTTGAGGGATGCACCCATGACTGTGCTGGAAGAATCTGTCACGAGACTTGGGTGAGCAGGGTTGCCTTCGCAAGGGTGGCCTTGACGTCATTGAAGGACCTGAAGACCTCGGTCATCACACACGTCCTCTTTAAGTGAGCCAAGAGCTTTTTGTGTGAGTGCAGGATGGTGGCACCTTGGGGATAGTAATTCAACATACGTAAAAAGAAACGTATTTGATTAATGGCCACTAGGATTAAAAGTTTTTTGCGGCTGAAACCTTTTCAGAGACGGATCTTATCCCACCAGAATCCACTACATAACCCAAGAAGACTAGGTTTGGGACTCCAAACTCACATTTAGAAGCATAGCTTATAACACCGTAGGAGGTGTCGTTCGAACAGCTGTCGAAGATGGACCTACCGTTTGGAAGCGTCAGAACTCACCACCCGAAAATCATCTGTGCAAGTGCCGGCAAAGGGGCACTGGAGCGACTGCTACAGGTCTTCACGTCTGACCAGCGACGGCTCTCAATTCTAGCACCAGCCGGATGAGAGGCTCGAACAGTCAACTGGTCCATGGGGTAGGGAGGAAGGAGTGTGTGATCGTACTTGGAGAATCAACCCCCAGACAAATCAGGGCATTCCTCCCTATAATGTATTTGACGTGCTTGTATCTCTCACGGCGCATCAAGTATCCTGGCTTGGAAGGCTGCCAATTGACGAGACGACTTATTCCATCTCAGGACTTGGATTCAGACTACAATAACTACCTCTCGACCAGAAATTCATAGCTGATTCGCGCACGCCCGATCCCAGCCGCCCTTATAAAAGTAAAACTTTTTGTGGAGACCAGGTCGTCTGTGGCACGCGTAAACGGGCTGCTTAGATTCTTCAACCACTGCTTTCAAGCCCGCCTCCCGTCCTCCTGACTTTTTCTTACACCAGGCACGGTGAGTGAGGGATGAAAGAGAGCGGTGAATGCTATGCAACTCGATCCTGTTATGAGCTTATTATCGTGAAAGTCACCGGTGTTGAACCGCACTGCTTGGGGCATCTTGTGGACGTTGTCGCTGGTGACGTTCAAAATGTCACGTCCGACTTGCCTGCGTCAGCATGAAAAATTATAGATGAGTCACCTGCAGGTTGGCCGTGGACAAGGTTGGCTGTTCCTGCCCTTGAGGCGTCAAAGGAAGCCATGTGAATTCGGTTGACGTACATGCGATGGCGCTTGTTTGTGGGTGCAGACATGACTCAGTCATCCAAAACAAGAGGGGGCTACAAGGTGGACACTGCTCTCAGTCAGACACGAATCTCTGAGCAGGGCCAACTGAAGGAGGTGAGTGTCGGTTAAACCTCTCTGGACGGACGCCCACAGCCGGAGCAGAGCGATGCCGGTGTCGCCTTTGCCATTCTGACCGACATCATGGGACACATGCCTTGTCTGTCACAGGGCATCAACGCTCACCTGGTGAGCCTCCATCTTCGTCTTCGAGAAAAAAATTCACGACCAGGTAAGTTGAATACTTTTTTGTTCAATTTTCCTGCTAACCATGTCCACTTCAGCAATGATCTGGCTCAGAGGCCAGCCAGTCTTCCAGTTGCCAACGAGGACGCTTCCGTGGCGGACCGATAGTGTCAACTGAGGGACACGGTCCAATCCACCGCCCTGTATGTCTACGGCCGCGCACGTCGTCAGCACCACGAATAGTTCGATGACTACGTAGCAGTCATCCATACTCTGCTCCGCTGCACAAAGCTACGTTTACCGCCCTACCGACACGAACAAGACAGCCTTCTGCCAAAGTCACCGCCTTGTGCAACAGTAGTTGTGGAAAATGTAGGACGTCTGGATGACTCGCAAAGCCGAGGAGATTCAAAGGTACGTGGACCTCAACATATAGAAGAACTTCTTCGCTGCCATCAAGGCTGTCTACGGTCACACAGCCAAAGGAACTGTTGTCTTCTCAGCGCCGATGGAACTACCCTACTCACTGAGAAGACTCAAATTCTGAAGCGCTGGGCCAAGCACTTACGAAGCGTTTTCAACCACCCCTCTACCATCTCACACGCCACCATAAACTGACTTCCTCAAGTGAAGACAACACCGGCCTCGATCACCTGCCATCTCTTCAAGAAACCATCAGGGGCCTGCAGTAACCATCCAGCGGGAAAGCATTCGTATCACACGCGATCCCTGTGGAAATTTACTTGCAAGAAGGCCCCCAAATTATGAATCACTTCACAACGCTCTTCCAGGAGTGGGGCACAAAGGACAAGTCCTCAGGGTGCTAAAAACGTCACAATCGTCCGTGTCCACATTAAAAATGGTAACCGCCTACTCGGTAACAACCACAGAGAAATCTAGCGGCTCGAAATCTCCGGAACTATCTTCACTCGTGTTCTGTTCAATCACCTTAACAGGTATCTGTTACAAGGATTCCGGCCGGAAATCCAATGCAGCTTCCGCCGTCATCGCTGCACCACCGAAATGATCTTCGCTGCGCGACAGCTGCAGTAAAGCGTCAGGATATTCGGATCCACCTCTACTTACCTTTGTTGCTCTGACGAAAGCCTTTGACACAGGGAATCGCGAAGGACTGTAGAAAATCATGCCGAAATTCGAATGTCCCGATCTATTCATTAATATGGTGCGTCACCTCCTCGATGACATGGTGACGCGCGTCACGGACAACGGAGCCATCTTATAGACATTGACAGTGACCAACGGAGTGAAGCAGAGCTGCGTTCTCGCACTTATTCTTATAGTCTCATGTTATCTGCTATTGTACTGGAGGCCTACCGTGAAGAGCGTCCTGGAATCCGTATCGCATATAGAACTGACGAGCACCTTCTCAATATCTGACGAATGCATGCCCTAAATCTGTGTCTACGACTACAGTCCTCTACCTGCCTTTCGCGGACGACTGCGCTCTCAAAACCGCGATGGAATAAGATATGTAAAAGAGTATGAAACTCTTTGCCGCCAGCTGCGTCAATTTTGGTCTGACAACAAATAGTAGTCATGCACTAACTGCCATCCGGCGCGGAATTAATGTCAGCGGCATCCAGCTCAATATTGTGGACAAATTAGCTTATCTAGGAAGCACACACACACACAACACGATATTTGATTACAAGGTCGCTCAACAGATCTCCGAATCCAGCCAAGCCTTCGTTCACCTACAGAACATCGTCTGGAATGCATACCGTCTTTACCTCAGCACCAAGCTCGAGATGTACAACGCTTTCATCTCACCGACGCTGCTATATGGAGTGGAGATCTGGAGCGTCTACTCCAACCAAGCAAGGCAACTGAATCCCCTCCATGTCAGCTGTCTCCACAGAATACTGAACCTGAGATGGCAGGTCCGGATACCAAACACGGAATGCTCAGCTTCCACGCCATGCTGCTGCAAATGCAACTGCGATGGAGCGGCCAACTGGTACAAATTGATTACGAGTGCTTACCCAACATTTTTTTTCGGAGATTTGGCCACGGGTTTAGGTCGACAAGGATGCCAAATTCGACGTTACAAAGGCACGGAAGAATTCTTTGAAGAAATTCTAAATCAATCCGGCAAACTGGGAGGACTTCGCCCGGAACTGACCGGCCTGGGGGAGGAAAGTAGACAGGAGCAGTGAGCTACGAATCCAACCGCATAACCACTGCCATAGCCAAACGCGGAGCTCAAAAATCCCAACAGCCCCCACCTCGCTATGCTGACACTCAACCGCCCCCAACATGCACACGGTGTCAACGAACATTTCGGGCATGAATTGGTCTAATTGGAAGTCTACGGACCAACTGTAGCATCCGGACGCCAACTGATGCCTCTCCGTTCAAAGCTACCCCGCATGCCGATAAACAACTCTTATAGTGCCTCTCTATCCCCCGTCGGCATCTTCCACCCGCGTGCCCACTTCAAAATCAGCTGCGAATGCTTCCGTCCCTTCCACCAATACAAACGATTACGACGTACCGTCAAACATCAACCTCACCACCACCAACACCAATGATCTGGACTCAGTTCCAAACTGTAACCACAACTTAACCTCACATATTGGCCTGGTCGGTGACCTGCGAATCCATCGCGCAGACTGGCGAACCAGAGCAAAAGCTCCGACATGCACCAACTCCGACTTCACCACCCTCTCTGCACCCGTATATTCATTCACACACTTCATGGGCCTGCTGGGTCACATGCGCATTACCGAAAACGGAATCCACCACGATGCCGTCACATCTACCACGTCGTGCGAACCCATCACCAGTACGCCCAGGAGCGCGACCAGAAGTACTAGCAACACAACCCCCCGCAGACTCAGCACCTTCTGACCTATCCTGTCGTCACGGTCATCGTACATGCACATCACGCACTAAGCTGATCGGTCACAAGTGAATCCGTCACGGAGATACCAGTTAACCAGTGCTAAGAGCACCAGCATACACCCACCTCAATTTTTCATGCACACTCACACCGTATGTGCCTATTAGGCCACATACGTCTCCCTGAAAACTTGCTGTAGAACATCGTCGGCTACACCAAATTGCCACATATCTCCTCATCAGCCTCTATTTCGCACAAGATCACACGCAAAACGTGTTTAAATCAGTACCTATCACTGACAGGAAGTACCATCCTTGACACCTCATTTGGCCCCTCAGCTGTATGTTTGATCCGAGCCTAGGACTACCACGATTTACTAAAAGCTGTGGCTTGGAAGGCTACAAACTGACGCTATATACCAGACGTCATCAACCTAATGTGTGTTGAGTAGCTGACCAGTGGATTGGGAGTCAGACGGCGATGGCTCCTTTTACCCCCTGGTTTTGGTTATCCTTGTGTGAACATCATATGAGACAGGTCGTGCTGTGGCGCGCGCAGATGGATTATACATTCCTGTCAGCCACTGTACCCATTCCTGCATCAGACGATTGACCGGCTCGGGTGGTGACCTGATACTGGGGGTGGGGGAGAGTGAGGTCGACGGTTTAGCAAATTTTCCTCCCTGTAAGCAATCTGATGCCCTTGAAGCTATCACGGTGGGCTAAAAGTCGTGGCTTGGAAACTGCCAGCTGACCGGATAACTCGGTCCCCCGGAACGAGAGTCAGATTGCCATGTCTCCTTCTAAATGTGATCTTTGAGGTACTCCTACTCAGCTGGGATCAGACGCGCCCCTCCATTTTTGTTGTCATTTCTTGTGGTTGACCGCAGTGCGTGGGCCTACGCCCTCCTGTTTTCTTGACTATATCTTGACACCAGGCCCAGGCGGAGGAGTGGAACAGTATGAGGCAGATGAAGCGCAGGTATGATCTCACTATATTACAGCGCAAGTCACCGTCCCTACATCACCATGCCGTGGAGTACACGGTGAACATCGCCTAATAATGACGACCGAACATCGTTTTAAAGACCTGGATCTGATGCTTTGTTGTGTAGCACGACAATATTTTTACTGACCGAAAAACTTCCAATTGGCAGCCAGAAAAGTGCAGGGTCTTTTCTGCCGATAAGTACCGGAATCGTTTTCGGAGCTCGTTTATTGGTAACGTAGCCAAAATTCCTAATTTTTATAAATCCCAATGAAGTCCGCATACTTCTTTTTAATTGATAGTCAGATTTTGAGCTGGAACGTATAAGGGGCTGCTTCAATTGAGACAGTTCTGTTTGGCTTAGAATGAATTAACAAATCACCGCCTTTGAACGGAACACGTAGTGTAAGGACGTAGGGAAAGGTACAATGCAAAGGTACAAACAAATATCACTGAAAGCCACATGACTTTGCGGATTAATTTGTAATAATTTCGCCTCACCTACACTTAAGATGCGACTAAAAAATTTACGTTACCTCTCCTGGATCATTGCTCAATTTTCTTTGGCATAATGTCCTCAGATGGCCGAAAGAAACTAGAAGGCAATCAAAGATGCTTTACCAGATCCTTATCCAAATGTGGTGGCATCCAAGGCTCATACACGGAACTACAAAAGGTATGGTCTTCAACCCGCCTGGATCAGCAGACTCCAAAATGGTCTCACTTTCCTATTTAAATATCACACACGACCAAGATATTCTCAGAATGAATATACTAACAAATCAAAACAGCCTCCGAGGCACTAGAAATAATGAAAATACTATAAAAATTCCTAAATTCATTTTCTCGTCTTGTGGCACTGTATCGGCGTTGCACCTTGTCCACACATTGACTGGTGTAAGCTATGACGTGTTCGTGTCTATCCGAATTGGCCTGGCTAAGGACTGTGCCGATGACAAATCCGCTGGCATCTGTGTCCAAAATAAATGGTGAATTATGAACGCTGCCATTTGGGAACGTGATGATGGGTGCGGAAGTTAAAGCGTCTTTTAGACCTGAGAAGCCTTGAGTACATTCTGTGGTCCATGCAAATGAATGATTTTTTTACGTTAATCATTTGAGGGGAAGAGCGATATTTGCAAACCCGTACATAAGGCAGTTGGTTCAAAATTCGAAGATAAGTTATTTCTCGAATTTAAACAGATTTCTTCATTTCTTGTGGAAACGTTAAGCTTAGTTGTTGATAATTTATTTGTATTTCTAACCTTTTATCAACAGCGCAAACTTGCGGTTATTGTATGTAACAATAGGGGAAAATATACGCTTTTAAACTGTTTCATCCGCCATAACCTCAGAAAACTTCTTGCAGATTTACGCAAAAGAACGGAATCTTAAGATTAATTATAGAACTAGAGTTGACATTTTGAAAGTTCACTTAATTTCTAGCGAAAAATAGCTTGCAGTAGTTTATATATCAGTTGAGATAATATTTCATCCTGCATAGCCTCTTTGATACTTCTATTTTCCGTCTAAACTCGTTACCTAGAAGATTTTTGCTTGCAGTGCATTACTTAAAATATATCTTACAGATAATCTGTCTCTTATTACGCAAAACGTCACTAGTGACCATGTTCCTTTCGTATTATAGCTTTTAAAAATACTGATATTTTAAGCACAATATGAAACCTCAGTCGCAAATCTTCTCTTAACGTAAAATTTCCACTTGAGCAACCCACCGTAAATATGAAGAAACTTGACCTTTATGACCTGGAAAATTTTGATATTTTTGTGTCTCAATATGGTTCTCTGTTCACGATCCCCGGTACCATTTTTGACGGAAAGTTGTCTTCACTCACTTCTCAACAATCCGAGAAACTTGAGCCATTTATAAACATGGTTAGTCCTGAGTCATATGACCGGAATAAGAAAATTTTCAACTTTCTTTTAAAAAACGTCCCTAAGAGTAAAATACCTCTCGACCTCGCATTTTATTTCCTTTTCTCATGCGGTTTTAACTTTAAAGTCGTGAAAGCTAAAAGTTTGTCTTGTCTGAGCCAATTCTGGTCAAACGTTTTCGGCGATTGAATTGGACACTATTTTCTCGAAGCATGAGCACTCAGCTCAGTATTTGAAGAAAAAAGCTGTTTATATGTAGAGGTAAAACCCCAATGGAGCGTCGGGTTTCACCCTCATTAGCAAACGAGAAGCCTAGGTCTAGATCTACAATACCAAAAGTTATCTCAGATGTTGGCCCTCTAGCTAATGCAAGCCCATGGCCCTACGGATCAACAGAAATTTCGATTCCACTTGAATCTTCACCCGTTCACCTTGTTCCTGGTTCGAGTAAAATTGTATCAACGCCACTTCTTTCCCCACCCAAGCAAACCACGCCTGCTGTATCTGTCAAATCTAGTAAACCTAAGAGAACCGCCAGTAAAGTTGAGTCATTTGATCTACGAGGCGTCAAAATCAATAATGATATTACTGATGGAAAACTTGCTTACATATCAGCATCTACAACAGATAAGAACGCTCACGTTAGCATTTTTCGCAACCCATAAAGTATAAAAAATCCCCAAATAAATAAATCAATAATGACATTACCGATGGAAAACTTTCTAACACACCAGCATTTCAACAGATAAGAACGCTCACGTAAGCATTTTGTGCAACCCCAAACCCCCAAATAAATAAATTAATAATGATATAACCGATGGAAAACTTGCTAACTCACCAGCATTACAACAGATAATAACGCTCACGTTAGCATTTTTCGCAACCCAAAAAGTATCAAAAATCCCCAAATTATAAAGTCTTCTATGTTAACAAGTTGCCGAAATAATTTATTCCTCATTCATTTATTTAAAAAATAAAATGAATATGTACAAAGTTTTGCGGTTTCTTCTTCCTCCTTCGTGCTGAAGGCAGTAGGTCAGTGTTCAGTGTTGGTGTTGACTTAGTAGCCCAATTCGTTCGCCGTAGGTTGACCGATGATGGTCCAGCGTTGTTGCCTGCAAGCCAACAGTCCTTTACAAAACTGGAAATCGACTTACAATGGGCTGGTTGTTCAGTTTGCTTTTGCTGCCTCTGGTAATGGCTATCAAGCAACCTTTAAGTTGCCTGGTGATGAAATACTTAAAATCGGATAATTTATGCGTGCCGCTGGCATCCCAGGCAGCAAACACCTCTATATAGTGACAGTGAGGCAGTTATTGATTGACTTACCCAGCATGACCTCATAAATTTTTGACTAAGATAAACTGTCTTTAGCCTTACTTCCTTTAAAATTGTTGTGTAGACTAATTTCGCGGTCAAAATAGCAAAAAATATTCACTTTACGAAGTCGTCTATGTTGTGCCCACCGAGGCACGTAAGATAGGAGGTCTAATACAAGAGTTATGGAATTAATATAAATCTTTACCAGCTGATTACGAAAGTCTTGATTTAACCGCTGATGGCCTTTAACCGTTGGGCCTTTACAACATAATCTTGCTTATCTGAGAGGTCAGCTATCTGCTGACAAATCAGTTAAATCACTTGCTGCAGATTTGGTGAATCCAATTCTTCTTCCGTAGAAATTAAACGAAAAACGATGTATTGCTTTCGTTATTCGGTGCTTCACCCGTGGATCTGGTTTAAAATGTGTCCTTTAGTGCGTCTTGTAGTTCGTGAGAAGAACAAAGTTATTTTAAAGTTACTTACGGGCGATGAAATGGGTTCACCTCTAAGAAGGCAGATAGTCTCATCTATCGCCGAGCGGCGTTGGCGCAGTGAGAGCCTACGTGAGGGCAATTCACTCATGATAAGATATACCAAAGCACAGGAAAATGGGGAATGAATTAAGTTAGCAATTTCTAGGACAACTTCTTCCCTGCAATGTTGGCAGACCACTCTCTATGTTGACTGTGCGTTTGTAGGGTTCGCAAGCCTTGTTTGCAAAAGCAAAAGGACAGTAAGTGGCTTCCTATAAGCTGTTGATGACCTCAATTAATAGGTAATAGTGTTCATGAGTAAGGTATGCAAACTTACTGAAAGTAGATGGCAAACGAGCCCATCTTTCAGCGTCATCAATGCCAGCTTTATATACGCTCACAAATGATGACTTATTTGGGTAGTAAAAGTTAACAAATTCACTAAATGCCAAGCATATACATCCATCTTGATTAATAAGTATGTTTTTCACGCACACTATTTGTTTGCCAAAACCAATGCATCTGTTGGCTGCTGTGATGTCTACGCGAAAACGTCCTGTTAGTGTGCATTCATACTGCTGACTGAGTTTGTATCCAGCTAGTACCGGACAACCGTCATGCCCACGAAAGAACCTCGTTAAAGAAGTCCTCAATGGGCGTGTTTTAACCTGAACCTTACTTAAACGTCTAGCAATCTGCTGTATAGGTCATAAAGGACTTCTAAGCATTTTCTCTAATCTACCTAAGTCGCTTTCAAAAGGAAAACTGGAAAAGGTGTCAAGTTGACCGTGTCATTTTACGTCATTAGTAATGTGCATCAAGTTGTGGGCATTTTTGACCATGTGCTCCACTTCAAACAGTACAGAAAATTTGCGATTAAAACGTTTGAAAAATTGCTTAGAATAGCAATATTACTTTTGCATTTTGGAGGAGATGCTACCAATCTTAACGCAGTAACAAGTATGAAGAATAATTAAAAAAATGATTAAGAGGCTGTATACCATGCAGAAAAATAACGCCGACGTACAATACGGACTGCCTGAACTCGGATGCCTTCCACGATTTGAAGTCACTTAAACACAATTCTCGCTGCAAAAAATCAGTCAGTAGATTTCTACCTATGGAACGCAATCTATCCTTCATAGCCTCAACTTCCGCTGTCTTAAATACCAATGGTGTTAAGCGACCACTTGCTTTTTAACGATGACACTCAACCCATAAACTGAGTTACCTCTTAACTAAGCCAAAGTACACGAAATGTAGTGGATCTTGGGAAAATTTGGAAATAAGCCCAAGATTACAAGACACAAATGGGGATATGCCAACTATGAGATCATCGTCAACGGACTGCAAGAAGTTCTTTTATTTCCTGTCTCTCTGCTTTTCCTCCAGGAATATGACCTCCCCCATATATACTCCCGTGACTGTGCAACGTTCTCACCCGTGGTAAGCATAAACATTCCTTATTTGCTTGACAAAGGCCCTAGCCGGCGCGTCACATATTACAGTGCCTACAGGAACGCGATTAGTAAGGGTGATGTCCTCACTTGGGATGCCTTTATCTTGCAGGTGTATAATCTCCTTAATAATTAACTAACAGAAAGCGTGCACATCGGAAAGCTTTCCACCTCCACACTAAATGTCTACGGGAAACACGTAACTGAGGCAGGGACGCACTTCTCTTCCTAAACAGTTGGCGCGTCATTTAAAAGTGGTTTCGAATTTCAAGTCCTTCGAGCCTACAAGTTTTTAGAAGAAGACACGGTGCTGGAAAAGTATTAAAGAATTGTCTGTTTATTCCCCTGAGTTCGTAAATCGCGACTTGGACGATAGGATTCTGAGGCTTTAAAAAAATAAAACTTCCACTAGTGAGGATTCTTCCCTGCCCCAGGATTGATCTCAACTGGAATTTCAAGCCTCAATCATTGCTCATTTCTGAAACTCACGCCGGCTGTGTGCTCCCTGCATCTGCTTTCAATTGCTGAAGGGGCTCAAACCAAAGGCTGAGTCCTTATATTTTCGTATAATTATTGTTGAATATCCTAACCAACTCTGTTAATTTTGTGCCTATTCTACAATCAATTGCATTTGCTCTGTATCCACATAAGTATGCAAAACGCAGGTGCCTTAAGTTTATTGCCAAAAAAATTGGTCAGCAACCTTGTTTCGCATATGAACAGAAATTTCGCGTAGGACCGTCTATCGACGCCTCTAAACACTTGGCCATATTGGCAGGGGATTTCGATCAGCAAATTAATAAACTAGCAGAAAATAGTTGCAACTATCATTATTCTGCTAATTGTTAACCTCCCGCTAAACGGGCAAAAGTTTAGTAAGCTCAGTTAATGTAGCTTACAAAGATAAAATGTGTATGGATTGCTTCAGCCTCCTGCAGAAATTCTAAGGGATGGAGCAGGAGGCAAGAAATAGATAACTTAAAAAATCTTTTTCTTGTCCATCTGTGAAGCAGTTTTTTTCTCCTAGTTTTTTTTACATTGATGGCTCTCTGAACTCCGCCTCCGATTAAACCGTAGGATTTTTTACTGCTTTTTTTCTAGGTCACTGTATATGTTAAAGATTAATGACTATTGTTTTAAAAATGACAAATCGTTCTGAATCGGTTATGCCTAACATATTACTCATTTTTGCTGTTAATATGGCTGCTCACATAGTGCAGCAATTATCCACTTTGTATTTAATAATACCGCGATACTAAGTTTGTAATAACCGGGCTCTCTGGGCCTTAAATATACAATTTATTTATTTATCTAAAAAGCTCCTGTCCGTAAAAAACCTACAGCAAAGTAAAATTCGTGTGCACATATAGCCTCTTAAAGCTTACTTAATACTCACATAAAAGCCATCGCGTTTACCGAACCCAGTAAACCAGAGGAGGGTTCACTAGTTCAAAAGGGTGTTTCATCTAGTCCTTTCTCCACACCATCATCGCTAAGCTCAGGCAGCATTAGCAATAATCTAGCCTTACAACCCAGCGATACATCGCTGCTGGACGTTGCACCAACTATGGATGTTTAAAAGGTTGGTGAGTTTGCAAAGCCAAAGCGGAAAGGGCTAAGAAGACCAGGTCATACACGGATTTGGCTCCAGCCTGCCAAACACCCAGTTCATCTGGACCTATCGGACCAAGTGCACTAGTTACAAGTACTCACTCAGTTAAAAGACCTGAGTTGCAAACGGGCGCTCGATTGAGTCGAAAATATAATGTTATGATAAAGGGGGTCCGAGAGTCAGTGTCAATAATTCCAAAGGAGCGAGTAAAACATGACTTGGAACTCCTTCAATTGTATGCAAAAACGTTGCTAATGGACGGCGAGTCCATCCACGTTCCCCACGCATATAGATTAGGGAAGGCTCTGTCAACATCCGATTCAAATCATCTACCCATAACTCTTCAAATCCTCTTGGAAAACGAAGCACAGGCACAGCTCCTGCTACAGAGAAAATCAGCCTTAAGGGGTCTGCATTTTGAGGTTTTTTTCAACCGAAATACGGGCTGAAAGAGCGAATGAAAATGAGATACTTACGAATAGAACTAGAAACACGAATGTCCAATGGGGAGGCACACCTCAAAATAAGTGACGGACAGATAGTTCAAGTGAAAAGAGCATTTCTTTGGCCGAAGGCAGTCACTCTGACAGCTTAACTGCTTTCGTTTCAGAAACCAAAAACATGCCGGCTTAAAATACTCGTCCTTAATGCGAGATCTTTGCTTAAAAATATGTCTTTGCTCCAGATTCTGGTTTTCATCAACCGCCCCGAAATTGTAATAGTTACAGAGACATGGGCAACACCCTGTGTATCCGACTCCGAACTCTCTATTCTAGGTTACGCCTACATTCGGAATGATCAACATGAGGGCCGTGGCGGAGGAAGCTGTATCTATGTTAAGCTACCACTCACATTTCTGCCGTTGGACTATCGACAATTTACCGCGGTAGTAGAGAACTGTTGGCTCCAAGTGTTTCTAAAAGATAACTACCCTTAACTCGTTGGGTGTGTCTATCGCCCCCCCACCCCAATGCCAGCGAGGATTACGATCTTTGTCTCTCGCAGGCATTTCACACCGTAGGTGACTTAAATCTGAAGTGCTGCTTGATTGCAGGTGACTTCAATCTTCCTGAAGTTCATTGGTTTTCACCTTCCGGTCCTGCAAATTTCGAAGACCTACTTGAGGCCATAGATATTGGCATGTGGAACCAGATAGTTGATTTTCCCCCGAGGATCAAACATACTTGATCTTATATTCTGAAGAGGTTTTCAGCAATTGTCAGTGGCACCTTTAGATTCACTTGGAAGTTCTGTCTTTGCTTTAGTTCTTTGTACACAAGAACTTGAGGCTGATGAAACGTTTCCCAAAAAATATAGTTTTTTTCCCGTGATTTCAGATCAGCAAACATGGGGAATTGCTAACAAATCTAAATTTTGACGATTGGACTAACTTCTTTGCATGTTTGGATGTGAATGTTTGTACTGATACATTGTGCCAAGTTCTAGGTCCACTAATTTCTCGTTTTGTACCCCGTAAGAAAATAATTCGTGTCCATGATAAAGTCTACCTCCCTTTATCATTCCGGTGTAGACTCTCCCGTCAGTTTCATCAACAAACCGACACTTCCTTCGTGCCCTTGATCCAACAAACTTTTGAGGAGGCTAAGAGGCTGTCTGACGAAAAAATACTAGCTGATGAGGTCAAATTTTCCAAAAACCCTTCGTTAATTGCAGCGAAACTATTTTCGTGCACAGTAAAAGTGCAGAGAAAGACGCAATACCACGTACTGTGAGACGCCTTAGGGAACCCTACAGTTTAAGCTAATTTGACATCTGGTAGCTTCAATGCTTTCTTGTCTAGAACGTTTAGTGAACATACTGTCGCTTTCTTTTCTAACATCCGGGTTTGGACCGGTAACGTCCTTGAAACCATAACTTTTACCTTCTGGGATGTGACCGTAAACCATTCGGCGTTTTCGTCAATCTTACAGTCCTGGACCAGATGGCGTCCCGGTCAGTGTTCTAAAGGAGGATGAAAACGATATATTTCCGTCCCTTCTGTATAAGATATTTAATCTTGCTCTTGAAAGTGAAACCTTCCCTATTTTATGGAAGGAATCGCACATTCTGCCTATACCCAAACACGGTCGAACTAGGTCATTTGATGAATTTAGGCCAATAAATAAACTGTCAGCAGCCTCGAAGATCTTAGAGACCATGATCAAAGACAAGATGATGCGTCTCCTAACAGAGAATAACCCACTTTATGCGGCCCAGCATGGGTTCCTCGAAAAAAAGTCTGTGACACCTGCCAGCTATCTTTCTTTGATCATGTGCTACAATCTAGAGACAGCGGGTTTGCAATTTATACCGTTTATTTGGATTTCACGAAGGCTTTTGAGCATTTTGACCATGATATACTACTGCTGAAACTTTCCTCCATCGGCATAGGTAACAAACCTTTGAACTTAATATTCTCCTATTTGAAAGCTCGCGCAGAACGCGTTAAACTTTCTGATGTTATCTCCAACCCCACGCATGTGAGGAGTGGAGTTATTAAGGGTAGCGTGCTCGGCCCGCTTCTATTTTGCCTTTTTGTCAACGATGTTCCTGAATGTTTTCAGTATGGTAGGCCCTTTATGAACGCTGACGATTTTAAAGTTGCCTATCGATATAAACCGGTCGATCGCAAAGTCGTGCTTGAGCTCTTTAAAAGGATCTTCAGGCCTTCGGTCAGTGGTATCGCACATGGCACCTTTCGCTTTCTTGGCACGTGCTCCGGTATGGTTATTGGCGACAAACATCAGCCCCATCTAAGCATTGACGGTCACAACCTAAATGTGCCAGGAGTTTTAAAGGAGCTGGGCATATCATATTCTAGAAGCCTTAATCTGTCAGAGCAATGCATCCTGATTGTCTCGAAAGCATGCCAAACTACTGGGTTTATTCTCAGAAATTTAAAAACCGTCAATATTAGAATCAGCCTTTATAAAATGTATGTCAGACCAAGTCTGGAATAATGCTCGTTTCTATTTAGCCTTCTGCGCGCTAGTAAACGGAAGAAAATAGAATCAGTCCAGCTCTTCTTTACAAAAAGAGTTTACTCTTCAGAACACCGAAACCTGTCCTACCAACAACGCTGTGAGCTTACAAGCCTTGAACCGTCGTGGCTTCACAGATTACAGAACGGACTATTTTTTACTGTTTGAACTTTTAAACAGTTGTACCTTCCATCTCTGAGGCAGCTTGACCACTCTCGGCGCACCAGTCATCGAAATGTATTTTTATTTTTTCCTTTGGCACGCACTGTTAGACACCGAAAGTTTTTTCGGTAAACGCTATAGCAATCTGGAATAAGCTACCCAGAATTATTGAAATTCAGCAAAACTATCATTTGTTTACGAGAGCTGTTGCTAGTTTTCTACATTTAGGACACCTTCCAAAAATTTTGGATGCTGACTCTGTGGAAGCTCTCTTCCGTTCTGATGGCGTTCATGGACTTTGAATCCTGTGCTGGAATTCATGCTGAGGGCAATATTGCTGGCTCGGCAGACCTTAATCGGCTTATTCCTCAGTCGACAGCAAATAGCCGTTCGCCAAAATACCTGCTGGTGCGGAATACCGGGTCCATAACCCTGGAAGAAGAAGTACTTCACCGGGCACCTGTGTCAACGCTTCCATGTCCTGAACTTGTATCCCGAAGTAAGCTGAAGTTTTTCTCCTGAAAGCACTTGAAAGAACGATCAGGAGTTTTTTTAAACTCTCTCCTCGACCTTCCTCTGTACATCTCTTTTGACCTTGCCTGTAAACTAGCCATAAATAAATAAATAAAAAGGTCCCATTTCGGTGTTTGATTTTCTTTGAACCAGGAGGCTATCAATGGCTAACTGTTTTTCAAAATCACCGCCTACAGCCACCGTATTATGAAGTATAAGCATACGAATTTGTTTTTCCAAACCAACGTGGACGAATTCCCCTATACACATAGGAGTCTCCTCCAAATTATACTTCGCCCATAGGAGCGTTCTTATGTCAGCTGGCCGTTTGGGTATGGACGGCTTAAGTATCACAAAAAAGTTCACGTAGATGTGCATGTGCAATGGTATTTCGCAAAGCCCATTCGCGTAACTTCGGAACCCTTAACGGATCCGATTCAGAGGTAGCGGCCCTATGAGTTTCTTCTTCCTCCGGGGCCCCTACATGCTTATATTCCACTGCGCTTACTGCGGGCGAACTATTTCCTTCATCTTCCTTCGATAGAGAGACAATTTCGTCCTTATGAAATACTTTTAGCTCCAGGTCTTCCACTCGAGTCTTTTCTTAACGATCTTCACAATTTCACGGAATTCCTCTTCCCCATAACTTCTAATTCGGCGTCTACGTGTTCTGTCTGATTCCTGCTTAAACATTGTTAACAATACAAAAAAACAATCAACAGATGTAAATGAAGAAAGACAATATAGTGCAGAAACGGTTAGATCACGGTTCCCATGCCGTCCACGCAAGAAAGTGGCGCGTGCGCGCAAGAGGTGTCGCAATGCGCTTAAAGAACGGCAACCAATGAAATGCCTGATTGCATAACTTGACTATCCAAAGAGGTTTAAGAGAGAGTTATCTCGACAAAAGGGTAATCTCTGAGATCGGAGGATTTCTTCGAGTCTGCCTGTACAACTCCTCTGCGTAATCATCCTTACAAGGTCGATAGCGAACGCACGCAATTGAACCTCAGTAAGTTTTTTTTCAGCCAACGAGTGGTACGACCTTGGAATTAGTTACCAAGCGAGACGGTTACCGCTGACAGCATTGCTGATTTTAAAAGAAGGCTTGATGACATAGTATTTGACAAAAGACGAATATCACAACATTTTTACTTAAAACCATCCTTTTAAAATCTTTCGGGCTCTAATTTTCTTCCCCAATGTTTCACCCTTAACTGTGAAAACGCATTTCAAGTTATGTTATGCTTTGACTTAAACATTTTTAAGTGAACACCATTTTATATTGACTGTACACATGCAATGATAACCTTATCTTAATAGGGTCATCAATGGAAGTGCCTGTTACCCTTCAAAATATACAAAAAATATACAAATATACGTACATATACTCGATATCTATTGCTAATAAGGCCTATCTTTTCCACGCCACAATAAAGCCTTCCCTTCTATGGTTTTCATCCGAATATGCCAATGTAATGTAATCTCAGTTCTGTTAACAGAAAATTTTCGAGTAATTGTAGACCAGAGCAATTTTGTTTCCCACCAATTGTTTTTTCTCTCCAGTTTTCTTCTCCGCCACCAAATCTTTCTTTTTTATAAATGCTGGTGAGCGTAACATGCAGCTTAGGAATACGCTCAGTTAAGTTTCACTCAATTAGAGATCAGCTGTAAATAAGATGGCTGAGCTTAGAACAGTAGCTTTTGAGCTTGATCCAGACGTGCTGTGCATCACTGAATCCTAGGCTCACTCTCTTATTGCTGATTCAACGCTTGCTATAGATAATTTTAATATGTAACGATAAGACCAGGCTGAAAAACGCTGCGGTGTTTGCCTTCTTTATATTAAGTCATCCTTTGTACATTTTCATTGTCAGCTGAGGATTTCGTCCTTTTCTTGAAATGTATGCTTTGTTTCAGTCATTCTCCCTCACAGTAATTGACTGTGTCTATAATTCTCCGTGTTATTTGGCAGTGGAAGCGAGCTCTGTGAACTATTGGTAAAAGTTGCAGAGACTAAATTTGATGTCAAAATAATCGTAGGCGATTTTAATCTGTCAGATATTGACTGGCAGGCGAATTCCTCTCCGTCAAAACTACCGAAATTAATCGATACTTTTAACTTTCGAAACACGTCCTAACTGGTTAGTTCAGTGACTAGAAATTTATGCATTTTCGATTTAATTTTTAAAAATGATGTCCACCCTCTTTTTATGAATTTTCATCGTGATCTATTCACAAGTGATCATGCACTAATCCACTGTTGTTTCCAGGTTCCTTTTCTACAAAGCCTGAGGTAAAATTGAATAAACTGGACTTTGCTAACACAAACCATGAATTAATAAATAATTTCGTAGACACTCTTGATTAGCATAGCATATTTTCAATCAATGATCCACAGTATTTCCACGCGCTATTACAGAGCCTTGCAAAAAAAAATCCAGGCTTTTATCCCGCTTAAGATTTTTCATTCAATAACAGCCTCTCCTACTGTTCCAAATTTTCTCCAAAACAGACTTAAATAATTACGCAATAAACTTAATGATCCGTTTGAAAGCTCTTTGTCAGTTCACTTAGAGATTGCACAAATTTCCGAATTAGCATTGAAAATTAGGCTCGCACAAGCTAGGCATAGGGAGTCTCATGAACTAAGTGATGCCAATTTATCCAAATCTGTTGCTCAAGTCTTCCATGTTCGGTCATCGGTTAAGCGTTTGAATGTAACTCCACCTTGACAGTAACAAAATTTCGTTACAGAGGATTTGGGAAAAGCAGAATTGTTAAATACATTTTTTTGCCAACCACGTTACCATTGAAACTAGTCTCACTCCCTTAATTCATCAGCTTTGAAATTAAAATATCACTTCTCACAATCCTTTATTTCTCGCCTTCTAGTATTCAAAATGAAATATCTCACCTAAAAAATTCTCAACCGGTTGGAACTGATAATATTCCAAACTCACTTATTAAACAGTAAAGAGATTTTCCGCCTTTACTAAGCGAGTATTCTCAGTATTTATCGAAAGCGGTTTCTTCCGTGGTTTCTTCCGCGGTTTCTTTTCGCAGTTTCTTCCGTGAAAACTTATACTATAAATTCGTTTTGTAAATCTGGTTCCCACTCCGAAATTCATAAATATCGCGGTGTTCATAAAACTCCCTCTCTTGCTAAACTCTTTAAAAACCTTATTACAAAATATGGATTTTTGCATAAGTAATCAAATAATTAACTCCTCCAAACATGTCTTTTTGGAACCACTCTTGTGAAATCTGCCACATGTATTTTCTTAAATCTACTTAAACTTTCTCTATACTGATAATCTACGTGTAGTCGCTTTCTATTGCGATCTTAGTAAGACATTAGATTAAGTGCCTCCTAGACGACTTTTAGCTAGACTAGAGGCTATAGGATTTCGCAGTCACCTTCCTGAATTTATTAGATCATAACTATCTGATCGAAAACAAAAGTTTAAGTGGCGTCCTCATACTCAAGTGCTACCCCGATTGTGAGTGGTGTCCTTCAAGGTACCATGTTATGCCCTTTGTTGTTCTTACTTACCATAGATGATATTTCATCGAAAGTTGAATATTCTCAATCTTATATTTATGCTGATGACCTCAAAGGCATGTATTCCTTCTCTTAATCTACGACTGAACAATGCCTAGAACAGATTCTTTTGAACTTGGACGCTCCTTCGGCGCGGAGGTCCACATGGCTAATGAGTCATCAACTTCTAAGTGTCGCTACATGTGGTTTGGGCCTTTAAGGCTGCCGCAACCTGTTATTTTTAAAGATTTCCCTATGACTGAATGTTCCTCCATCGAGGACTTAATCTACACCAATAAATTAGATCATTCGCCCGATGCCCATTGAATAAGGACCACAGCTGCTCAGACTTGCGTCTTTATTTCTTATGATTTCTACCTTCCTAAAATTAAATTAAAGAATTTATCGTATGTTTGTGCTGCCAATCGTTGAAATTTCTTTTCCATTCTTCGGTGAAATAAACGAATCTAACCGTTCAAAACCTGAAATTGTTCAAAGACCTTTCAGAAAAAACACCTGTATCTGACTGCTTCAAATACTTCCAACTTAACTAGATGCCAGCTGCCGAAGCTAAAATTTCTATGGGTCAAGAGATCGGAAACAGGCTTTTGTCTCCTTTTTCGACTAAATAATAGCTCAAATCTCCTCAAGCTTTCTGACATTTCACCCTTTAGTCTTCTTTGGCACCTAAGAAATTCTGCACTTATTGTACCTCCTCCTGCATCCTCCACATATAAACGCTCTCTACTCTTTGGTTCTAGGCTGCACATTTATCTTAGCACTGATTATATTAACGTTTTATTTTCCTCATCTTTACGAACAGCTTTCTCTAAGACTCGGAGAAAGGACCATGAGGAATTTAAAGTGAATTTTTTGAAATCATGTTTTTCTATACCTCGAGTCCGCCATGAACCATGATTTCTCCTTATATCACCAGTCATTCAAAAGATGACGTCATTCGGACGTACACAGTCTAAACTGCTGCTATTTCGTTGGATATTTACCATCATCAGAATTCAATTCTGGATCGTAAGATGAGTAAGCCTTAATGAATAATGCCTAGAATAAAGACTAGGTGGGGCTTCCTATAGATAGATAGATTTATAGATGCTTGATTCTGCTACCCGTAGAGGCACTGCCATTGGAAAAAATAAAACACGTGCAAAATCGTGTACAGTTAAGTTATAAATAGTAGGTCAGCTTCTGGGCGATGGCAAATGAAACAACTCAATGCGGTCAAAAATAAAAAAAAAAAAGAGCAGATAGTGAAAAAATTCCTTGGGCATTTTTTGGAATAAGGCATATGTTGAATGGGATTCGTTGGTTTTAAGGAGAAAAGAACTGTCACTTTTTGGAGAGAAAAATACGCGAGAGGATTTAAAACGCTCCTCATCGTTGGAGAAATCATGTACATGGGCTACTTTTCACCATTGTTTAAATATCTATTGTATATTTTGAAGGGTTACAGGCATTGCCCTTGATGACCCTATTAATGTAAAGTTATCATTGCATGTGTACAGTCAATATAAAATGGTGTACATTTAAATATGTTTGAGTCAAAGCAAAACATAACTTCAAATGCGTTTTCACAGCCATTTGCAAAACATTGTTGATGAAAAGTAGAGCCCGAAAGATTTTAAAAGGCTGGTTTTAAGTAATCATGTTGTGAAAGTCGTCTTTTGTCAAATATAATGCCATCAAGCCTTCTTTTAAAATCAGTAATGCTGTCAGAGGTAACCATCTCGCTCGTTGGCTGAAACAAAACTTTCTGAGGTTCAATCGCGTGCGTTCGCTATTAACCTTGTAAGGATGACCACGCAGATGAGTTTCGCAGGCAAAATCGAAGAAATCCTCCGATTTCAGGGAGGAATCATGGACCCGTATAATCCGGAATGTCCAGAGCAGGCTACACCATAATTGCCTGTAGGAAAGCGGAAATAAGTCAAGCTTTCTCAATCTGTCTTGGTACGGTAAAGTCTTAAGACCGTCAACCATCTTCGCTGCTCTCCGTTGCACCTGTTCGACGAAGTCAACATCTTTCTTCATCCATGGTATCCAGGCTGGTATTCCGTAATCTAAATGCGGTCTCACAAAGACGCCATAGACTTTTTCAAAGAGATCAGGGGGGAATATTTTAAACGCACGTCTGATCCAATGTAGTGTACATGTTGCCTTCTGGACTGCTTTCTTACAGTGTTCTGAGGGCATCAAATTCGCAGATGTCCACATGCCCAGATCTTTGTATGTTTCTTCTTCTTTTAATGCAGTGCCATTAATAAAGTACTGGTTTTTTGAGATACGTTTTTAGACCTGCGCTTATGTGTAGGATCATGCACTTAAATACATTAAACTTAAGAAGCCACCTAGCCAACCAGGCACTTAGTTTGTCGATATTCGATTGTAAACCTTTTGCGTCATCAGCGCAGCTTACTTCAGTTTATATTTTAATGTCATCTGCAAACACGACAGCTTCACAATCTAAGTCATTGTGACAGTCGTTCACGTAGATTAGGAAGAGTAGGGGGCCCAAAACAGAACCCTGTGGAACACCACTTTCTACTTTTGCCCATTCTGAGCTAGAGTTTCAAACAACAACTCTCTGTTCTCTGAAAGACGAGAAACTCTTGATCCAATTGAAAAGTTTTCCTTGAATTCCTACGTTCCAAATCTTCTGTAAAAGAAGCCCCTGTGGTACACTATCAAAGCCCTTTTTGAAGTCAAAAAATACAACATCTACTGCATGACCCTTATCTGTGGCCCTTGTCCATTTCTCGTGCGACTGAAGGGCACTCGTGAGACAGGAATGTCCTGGACGGAAGCCATGTTAGGCATCGCATAGGATTTGTTTATTTTCCAGAGAGCGCATTAAATGCCTCTTGATAATACGCTCCATTATTTTACGTGCTATGCAAGTTAAACTGACAGGGCGGTAATTTTCACAGTTGAGTCGTGAACCTCCTTTATAGATCGGGGCGATGAATGTGCACTTCCATTCTTCCGGGAGTTTGCTTTCTTCAAAGGACTTTTGGAATATGATGGACAGTGGAACACACAGTTCGTTAGAAAAATCTCTAAGTGCTAATGCAGGAATTCTATCCGGCCCAGGCGACTTGGCTGGCTTTATACGGAGTAATTTGGTTCTAACTACGGTCGGTGAAAAGTCTAGGTCTAGGTCCTCGGTTGTGGATGAGGAGGAGGTGGGGGGGTAAGGGAAAGGGTCAAGGTCAAGGTCGTGTGCAAATAACCACCAATTATTTGCTCTCCAACTTGGACAATTTGATCTTCGTTACCACTTCACTAGGACTGATCCGGATAATACTGTTTCAACTGCATGTACTTACTTGCTTCCTGCTCATCTGAAATTCTTTTTGTGCCGAAATTCGTCAAAAACGGATCAAATTGGAATTTGTTTATCATCTTATTCAAGTTGACTGCGCAGGCTCTGCACCAATAAAAACTGAGAACCACTCAGGGAACCAAACGTGTACAACCTCGTGAAGATCTGAAGTTATCCAGGACCTTCGATATCTCCGAATGGCTGAGTCGTTCCTGAATAACCTTCATACCGTTTTATAGTATTTTTCAAAAGCGTTTTTGAACAAGTATAAACATTTTTTGCTCATATTGCATTAAATACTCGCCATAATCCAAAAGCCAGTCGAAAATTTTCGTTATACGCTCAAAGGAGAACATACTTTTTCCCAGTGTTTTTAACATTTATGGACTCAAAACAATTGTTTGCTAGCAACAGAACCAGTCACGGAACTTCCTTTAAAAGGAAAGCCTGTTGAGCTGGCTTCGACATCCACGACTGGCACTCCATCAGTTTATACTTGTAACCAAAAACCAGCAAAGCGCGCAAAAAGCGTAATGGCAGCCAAATCCGTTGGCTACGAGGATGAATCTTGCGTTGGATGTTCTTATATTTTACTAAGAGTTCAAAAACTGGAAAATGAGCTTGCAGACTTAAGGAAGCTCTTGCAAGATAACATTACTCGACGAAATACGCTTAGCAATATTCCAGTTAAAAAGGCAGTGACTAAAGCAGGAAAAGTATCAAAAACTACAACTGGTTACAACTCACAATGTTCGGACGCGATTACCCTTAACGACCGGATAACAGGAGCACAGTCTCTGAATCCTACGGACGACGACCAGAGCAAACCACAAATCTCATCCTGCTATCTTGGGTGTTATAAAGAGCCCGTAGTTGAATCCGAACAAACAAACGAGTGGCAAGCTGCAATGGGGAAACACCACAACAGGAGGACAAAGTCACAATCAACTCTGATGGATTCATTGAAGCCTTCAGATGAGAGTTTGGTCAGAGGTAGACTTAATCCCAACGAGAGCTCTGTAAACCGTTCTCGTGCCCCGAAGGAGAACTCAGGAGGAAGCGAAAATTCCAAGTACCAGGATCGACAACAGTGTTTAGTTATTCAGGGTTTGCACGAGTCAACTGCAGTCCGACCAGAAGACCGTGTCACCGAAGACCTTGCTTCGTTTAATGGCCTCCTAAACCAGTTGCGCCCACCGGGCGTGGAAGTAAAAGTTATTAAAGCATTCCGGATCGGCAAAAAGTCTGAAGACAGCCTAGGAACGCCGCGACCGCAACCGCTGAAAATAATGCTAGAGAGCAAAGACCAAATCAAGGCGATCCTATCCAAAAAAACTAACCTACGTCACTCGCACAAAGAGGTTTTTTTCAACCGGAATACTCCCCTGCGGAAAGGCTGAAACGCCGGGAACTTGTCTTGGAACTACAATCAAGACTGAAGGCTGGCGAACACAATCTGGCTATTTTCAAGAGGAAGGTAGTTCAAAAGAATACGAATTTTCCATTGAACCAACCGATTGTTCTGAGGACAACGGCAGCCACCCCACTAACGCCAAAACCATCAGGGAACCAATTGCCCAAAGAGATGTCAGAACTGATTCCGTAACGCCCAGCGTTCTCACTAAAGAAACCAGAGTTACCGAAAATCATCACGAAACGGAAAAAGACATACGACCTTGACGTTAGAGGAGACGCAGTTGGGCCCATAAAATTGACAAACGCAACAGGAAATTTGGTTGGCGCAAAATTGAAGTGCTTGTATACAAATGCGCAAAGCCTTTTATCAAAAACTTGATGAGTTAAAAATTTGCCTTGCCGAAGTATCTCCAGATGTGATAGCAGTAACCGAAACCTGGCTGTCGGGCAGTATTCTAGATAGCGAAATAACATTGTCTGGGTACCAAATATATCGGAGGGACAGAGAAAACCGACAGGGTGGTGGAATAATTGTGTATGTGAAAGACGTGCTAATAGTGTCTGACAAGACGAGCGTGCAGCACTGAAGCCATATGGTTGAACATCAAGGCTCTTGGCTCTCCATGTCTAGATGTCTTCATTGTCTATCGGCCACCTAGGATAGACCAAGTCGCGGACACCCACTTGTTGGAACAATTAGAAAAGTTCTCCAGTAGACCTAATGGAATGATTATGGGTGACTTCAACGCACCAGGAATTAACTGGAGCACTGTTCAATCATCATGCCCGAAATCAACTTTTGATTATGTTTTTCTGCAAAAGACCTTGAATGCACTCCTCACACAGCATGTCCCTTTCCCCACCAGAACACGTGAAGGACAAAGGGCTAACTGTCTTGACCTGGTTTTCACGAAAACATCAGGCAGCATTGACGAGATTATTTCAATGCCTCCGCTCGGTCGTAGTGATCACGTGGTGCTTATATGGGACTACTCCTTATTCTCCGTTGCCCCTGCTTTAGAGGAAAAAAACGGCGTAACGTTTGGCGAGAAACTTTCATCAGATGCGAGCAGATATAACACACATCAACTGGACCTCAATATTTTCGAGCACCGTAAACGAAGATTGGGAGCCTTAACGAAATGTTCTTCTGCAACTTATTGACAACCACTGCCCGCTAACGAGTGTCCATCACAGCAAGCGTCCTGGGTGGCTAGACAGCAACTTAAAAAGGTAAATAAACAGGAAGCACAAGTTGTGGGAGAAAATATCGCGAGTCTAATCAAGTCGCCTATTTTTAATAAGTATAAAAGCACAGAGAAACAAAATGAGAAGCCTTATTCTTAAAACGCGAAGAGAATTTGAGAAGACTTTGCTGCAAAAGGCAACGCAGAATCCAAAGTTAGTCTACAGTTACCTCCGTAGATGTACAAGGAATAAACATCAAATACCGCTGATTAAGACTGCCGTGGGCGTCGAAATTTCTGAAAACAGAAAAAAAGCCGAGTACTTTTCACAGTTCTACCGCTCAGTCTTCACAAACGAGGCCAGTTTCCTTCGTCCCTCAGTGGATAACCCGCCGACTGCAAGCATTAGCCACATACTATTCTCAGAATTTCTGATCCAAAAGGAATTAAAAGAACTAAAAGAGTCGAAATCCCCAGGACCAGACGAGCTTCCACCCAAGCTTCTGAGAGAACTCGCCAATGAACTTTCCGCACCTTTGTCAGTGCTCTTTCAAAAGTCCTTTGACTCCGGAACACTTTCTTTCGATTGGAAGCTGGCACATATAACTCCCTTGTACAAAAGCGGTAGCCGGGCGTCAGTGACAAACTACAGGCCCATAAGCTTAACATGCATCCTTGGCAAGATTATGGAAAGGATCATCAAGAGCGAATTGGTGAAATTCCTAGAGACTCATAATTTGTTATCAAGCTGTCAACACGGGTTCAGAAAAGGAAGATCATGCACAACGAATTTGCTGTATTCGATCCAGAGGTGGACCCAAGCACTTGAAGATAGACACGCGGTTCACATTGCCTTATTTGACTTTCAAAAGGCCTTCGATACTGTGCCGCACGAGAGACTGCTTTACAAGCTAGAAAGAATTAGAATCAGAGGTAACCTCCTCAAGTGGATCGAAAACTTCCTCGTGGGTCGGCGCCAGGTTGTGTGCATCGGCCAAAGAGAGGTCAAGGTCTGCTGCGGTCGAGTGGGGTTCCTCAGGGTTCAGTACTAGGGCCAATACTGTTTTTAATATACGTGAACGATTGTGTCAGGAATCTCGACTGTGAAGCAGCAATGTTTGCCGACGACATTAAAATCTGGAATGTAATCCAGAGCCCTGCTGACGAAGATAAACTGCAGATCAACCTAACTCGGTTGGAGGAGTGGTCGAATCATTGGCTTTTGCGGTTCAACGTCGATAAGTGTACAATACTTCGCTTAGGCAACCCGTCTGGATCTGCCGAAAGTAGAAGTTACTTTCTCAACGGTGAAGCCTTAAAAGACGTGGAAACCAAAAAGGACCTTGGTGTGCTGATGAGCACCACCTTAAAAACCATCGTCTCACTGCTCGAAAGTGGCGAAGAGGGCAATTTCGGTGTTGCATGCCATCAGACGAGCCTTTTTGGATTTCGATGAAGATCTTTTGCTAAGACCGTTTGGAACATTCATTAGGCCACATTTGGAATATGCTATGCACGCCTGGAAACCCTGGACAGTTCAAGATCAGAACTGCCTCTAAAGAGTCCAGAGGAAAGCCACCAAAATGGTTAGAAGTCAAAGCTCCTTGCCATATCCCACCCGCCCAATAAATCTTAATCTGTTCCCTTTGAGTTATAGGCAAATGCGTGGTGATCACCTGCAGACATTCCGCATTGTGAAGGGATTGGATTTTTGCCTGGAATTCTCGGACTTCTTTGAATTTGCCACCACGACCCATCTCCGAGGTCACCCATTGAAACTGCGTGTCCAGCAGGCGAGACTGGAAGTGCGCAAGTTCTCCTTCTCTGTCAGAGTGGTTAAACCATGGAATGCCCTCCCTGAAGACGTTGTGATGTCACCATCGCTGGAAAGCTTTAAAAGGAACCTTGACAGTTTTATGTTACGCAACGAGCCTGAGCGATGAGGCATTTATCTTAACCCTCGAGAGTCGTGCACCACTTGTCAAATTTTATGACCACCTTTTGTACCTTGGCAACCCACACGGTTTCTCTGTATACCGCACTTAATTTTACGTTACAAATAGGGTACTCAAAGGCCCATGCCTATTTCCCTCAATAAATTGAATTGAATTGAAAAAAAGGGGAGGGTACACATTGGTTGACAAACTGGTTGAATAGCAGCAAAATTATAAGGCTCTCTGGTGAAGACGGTCTGGAAGAATTTGGAAAGAGGGGATGCTTTAACCTGGTCATCGGTCTCCAGTTTTCCGTCTGCAGACCTAAGGGCAGGAATCATTTCCTGAATTCTCTTTGTACTCGGTATGTAGCCATATAGCATTTTGGGGTGTTCCAACAATTTTTGCAGTATATTTAGTTCAAACTTCCTCCGCAGCTTAGCAGCCTCACATTTACAAACGTTGCGTTGCTGCTTATATTCCCGTAAGTGAGCATCGGAGCCGGTTTGTCTGTAACGCCTCCAGAAGCGATTTCACTTTTCGAAAGAGGCCTGCAAGTTTGAGTTTATCCACTTTGGGCGGTTTGTGGTTGTCTTTCTCCCGAGAGGACAGTTGAGGTAAACAATCCTTTTCAATAACGAACTCAACGTCTCCAATCTTTATTGGTTTCACCATGTAGTTCTGCTACCCAGGATATCTCTGGCATTTGTCTTCTCATAAGTGAGTAGTTCCCCTTCCAAATGTTTCTTACCCAAGTATCGGGTAAATTTGGTTTTGAAAACAGTGAGTACTCGAAGCACAGCGTAATCACAATGTGTATCGCAATGTGATCACAATGTGTATAGACTAGCTATAAGCCCTTTGATAGCGTACCGGACGGGCTTCTTTTACAGAATACTTGGGACGAAGGAATTCAAGATGAACTTTTCAATTGGATCAAGAGTTTCTTGTCTTTCAGAGTACAGGGAGTTTTCGTTTGAACCTCTAGCTTGGAATGGGCCGATTTAGACAGTGGTGTCCCTGAGAGTTCTTTTTTGGGCCCACTACTCTTCCTTATCTACATGCACGACTGTCTCAATTATTTGGATTGTGAAGCTGTCATGCTTGCAGATGACCTAAAAATATGGACTGAAGTCAACTGCGCTGCCTATGCAAAAGGGTTACAATCGAATATCGACAAAATAAGTGCCTGATCGGTGAGGTGGCTTCTTAAGTTTAATGTTTCCAAGTATGTGATCCGACACATAAGCGCCGGTCAAAAAGTATCTCGGAAACACCAGTACTTTACTATATATCTATATATATATACACTGCATTGGATCAAACGAACGTTTAAAATATTTCCCCTGATCTCTTTGGAAAAGTTTTTGGCGTCTTCGTGAGACCACATTTAGATTACCGAATACCAGCCTGGATACCATGGATGAAAAACGATTTTGACTTCCTCGAACAGGTGCAAATAAGCGCAACGAAGATGGTCGACGATCTTAAGGCTTTACCGTACCAAGACAAATTGAAAAAGCTGAATTTACTTCCTCTTTTGTACAGGTACTAAGGCTCAGTTCAGTGTTAGGTGTATATGAGGAAAATAGGCTTACGCCTTCAAAATCCCTTTTTGTTACATAAAAATGGCAAGAATAAGAAGAAATGTATAGAAGTTACAGCCAAAAGAATGCAGGCAGATTAACGTGGTTCACTCGTCCAATCGACGATGATTTTTTTTGGAAATCGTCTCCATCGGCAGCATTTTGGATAACTTTCCAGATTTTTTATATCGTCCACAAACATAGCAAACTCACAGTCCAATTCCTGTACACAATCATTAATGAGCAAGAGAAATATGATCGTTCTGAG
Organism: Schistocephalus solidus; assembly: GCA_017591395.1. Taxonomy (NCBI): domain Eukaryota; kingdom Metazoa; phylum Platyhelminthes; class Cestoda; order Diphyllobothriidea; family Diphyllobothriidae; genus Schistocephalus; species Schistocephalus solidus. Next base: position 39,382 of record WEDG01002968.1, read on the forward strand.
CACTAAACATTTTGGGAATCCACTCTCGATGACTGGGCGCTCTGATAGTGATCCACCTAAACAGACAACTTGGGAGCGAACAATGAGAAAATTCTTGATCCACGTAAGAAGATTGCCTTCAATAACAAACACTCTCAACTTGTAAAGGAGACGCCGGTGCGGAACACTATCAAAGGCTTTCTGAATGACTCTTATCTGTGGCGTTTTTCTTTTTTTTCATGCGAATAAAGAGCACTCATGAGACATGAGCGACCTCGACGAAAGCCATGTTCGGCATCACATAATATTTTGTTTTTTTCCAAATATCCCATCAAATAACTCATGATAATACACTTTGATTTTACACGCGATGCCAGTTAAACTGAGAGGATGATAATTTTTGCAGTCAAGTCGTGAACCTCTCTTATAGATCGGGGTGATGAATGTTAATTTACATTCTTCCAAGAGCTTAGCATTTTAAAATGACTTTCGGAATATGATAGACAGTGGTTCACAGATTTCCTCAGCAAGTTCTTGAAGTGCTAGTACAGGAATTCTATCCCACCAAGGCAAGTAAGCAGGCTTCATTTGGAGTATTTCGGCCCTTACAATGGCGGATGAAAAGTCCAAATCCTTGAATGTGTAAGAGGAAGGGCAAGGAGCGGGAGGCATTGGTTGACGAATAGGTGGAACAGCAGCAAAAGAATAAGGCTCCCGGGTGAAGGCCGACTGAAAGAAATTGGAAGTAAGGGATGCTTTAGCCTCGACGACGGTTCCCAGTTTTCCGTCTACAGCCTTAAGGATAAAAATCAGTTCCCGAGTTCTCTTTGTACTCGATAGGCAGTCATTAACGCCCTCTCTGGCTAAATTCTTCGAAAAACTAATTTCAAAACGAATTATAGATTTTTGCGTAAGTAATAAAATTGTCATTTCCTCCCAACATGGCTTTTTACCGGACCGCTCTTGTGAAACCTACCACATGCCTTTTCTAAATCTACTAACCTCTCTTCGTAATGAGCATCTATCTGTAGTCGTTATCTATTAAGAGCTAAGTAAGGCATTCAATAAAGTGCCCCATAGACGCCTTCTAGCTAAACTAGAGGCTATAGGATTTCGCAATTCCCTAAATGATTTTATTAGATCATACCTATCAGATCGAAAACAAAAGATTTTTAGTGGGGTCCTCATACTCAAGTGCTACCCGGATTGTAAGTGGTGTCCTTCAAGGTATCGTATTAGATCCTTTGTTCTTCTTACTTTACATAAATGATATTTCATTGATATTAAAACATTCTCAATCTAATATTTATGCTGACGAACTTAATGCGTGGATTCCTTCTCTAACTCTACGGTCGAACGATGCCTAGAACAAATTCATTCAGACTTAGATGCTCTTTTGGCGTGGAGCTCCACATGGCTAATGTCGTTATCACCTTCTAAGTGTCGTAACATGAGTTTTGAGCCCGTAAGGCTGCCACAACATGTTATTTTTACAGCTTGCCCTATGACTGAATGTTCATCGATCAAGGAATTGGGCTTAAGCTACACCAACAAATTAGATCTTTCGCCTCATGCCGATAGAATTATGGCCAAAGCTGACAGATTTGCGGCTTAATTTCTTATAATTTGCACCTTCCTGAAATTAAATTAAGACTTTATCGTATATTTGTACTTCCCATTCTTGAATTTTGCTGCCCTTGCTTCGGTTAAATGAACGAATCCAGACGTTCAAAAATTGAAAATTTCCAAAGACATTTCACAAAAACTCCTGTATCCGACTCTTTCAAATACTTCCTACTCAACCCGATGCCAGCTGACTTAGCTAAAATTTCTTTGGGTCAGGAGACTGGAAGCAGGATTTTGTCTTCTTTTTCAACATAATAATAGCTCAAATCTCCCCAAGCTTTCTGTCATTACCCCCGTTAGTCTTCCTTATAACATAAGAAATTCTGCACTTATTATAGACAGTGCCTTGCCGGAGCTAACCAAATATAAATTCTAAATTCTAAAAAATTCTAAATACCTCCTCCTGCCTCCTCCACGTGGAAACAATCTCTATTTGTACTTCTAGGTATAGCTTTCTTTGAACTAACTTGCCTATTAAAATATGGTCGTTAACTAGTCTATCTTCATTCAAGCGAAGACTGTACATTTATCTTAACACTTTTGTTTTCAATTCAATTCAATTTATTGAGGGAAATAGGCATGGGCCTTTGAGTACCCTATTTGAAAACGTAAAATTAAGTGCGGTATACAGAGAAATCGTGTGGGTTGCAAAGGTACAAAAGGCGGTCAGAAAATTTGACAAGTGGTGCACGACTTTCGAGGGTTAAGATAAATGCCTCATCGCTCAGGCTCGTTGCGGAACATAAAACTGTCAAGGTTCCTTTTAAAGCTTTCCAGCGATGGTGACATCACAACGTCTTCAGGGAGGGCATTCCATGGTTTAACCACTCTGACAGAGAAGGAGAACTTGCGCACATCCAGTCTCGCCTGCTGGACACGCAGTTTCAATGGGTGACCTCGGAGATGGGTCGTGGTGGCAAATTCAAAGAAGTCCGAGAATTCCAGGCAACAATCCAATCCCTTCACAATGCGGAATGTCTGCAGGAGATCACCACGCATTTGCCTATAACTCAAAGGGAACAGATTAAGATTCATTAGGCGGGTTGGATATGGCAAGGAGCTTTGACTTCTAACCATTTTTGGTGGCTTTCCTCTGGACTCTTTCGAGGCAGTTCTGATCTTGAACTGTCCAGGGTTTCCAGGCGTGCATAGCATATTCCAAATGTGGCCTAATGAATGTTCCAAAGGTCTTAGCAAAAGATCTTCATCGAAATCCAAAAAGGCTCGTCTGATGGCATGCAACACCGAAATTGCCCTCTTCGCCACTTTCGAGCAGTGAGACGATGGTTTTAAGGTGGTGGTCATCAGCACACCAAGGACCTTTTGGGTTTCCACGTCTTTTAAGGCTTCACCGTTGAGAAAGTAACTTCTACTTTCGGCAGATCCAGACGGGTTGCCTAAGCGAAGTATTGTACACTGATCGACGTTGAACCGCAAAAGCCAATGATTCGACCACTCCTCCAACCGAGTTAGGTTGATCTGCAGTTTATCTTCGTCAGCAGGGCTCTGGATTACATTCCAGATTTTAATGTCGTCGGCAAACATTGCTGCTTCACAGTCGAGATTCCTGACACAATCGTTCACGTATATTAAAAACAGTATTGGCCCTAGTACTGAACCCTGAGGAACCCCACTCTCGACCGCAGCAGAACTTGACCTCTCTTGGCCGATGCACACAACCTGGCGCCGACCCACGAGGAAGTTTTCGATCCACTTGAGGAGGTTACCTCTGATTCCAATTCTTTCTAGCTTGTACAGCAGTCTCTCGTGCGGCACAGTATCGAAGGCCTTTTGAAAGTCAATGAAGGCAATGTGAACCGCGTGTCTATCTTCAAGTGCTTGGGTCCACCTCTGGAGCGAATACAGCAAATTCGTTGTGCATGATCTTCCTTTTCTGAACCCGTGTTGACAGCTTGATAACAAATTATGAGTCTCTAGGAATTTCACCAATTCGCTCTTGATGATCCTTTTCATAATCTTGCCAAGGATGCATGTTAAGCTTATGGGCCTGTAGTTTGTCACTGACGCCCGGCTACCGCTTTTTGTACAAGGGAGTTATATGTGCCAGCTTCCAATCGAAAGGAAGTGTTCCGGAGTCAAAGGACTTTTGAAAGAGCACTGACAAAGGTGCGGAAAGTTCATTGGCGAGTTCTTTCAGAAGCTTGGGTGGAAGCTCGTCTGGTCCTGGGGATTTCGACTCTTTTAGTTCTTTTAATTCCTTTTGGATCAGAAATTCTGAGAATAGTATGTGGCTAATGCTTGCAGTCGGCGGGTTATCCACTGAGGGACGAAGGAACCTTGCCTCGTTTGTGAAGACTGAGCGGTAGAACTGTGAAAAGTACTCGGCTTTTTTTCTGTTTTCAGAAATTTCGACGCCCACGGCAGTCTTAATCAGCGGTATTTGATGTTTATTCCTTGTACATCTACGGAGGTAACTGTAGACTAACTTTGGATTCTGCGTTGCCTTTTGCAGCAAAGTCTTCTCAAATTCTCTTCGCGTTTGTAAGAATAAGGCTTCTCATTTTTGTTTCTCTGCGCTTTATACTTATTAAAAATAGGCAACTTGATTAGACTCGCAATATTTTCTCCACAACTTGTGCTTCCTGTTTATTTCCCTTTTTAAGTTGCTGTCTAGCCACCCAGGACGCTTGCTGTGATGGACACTCGTTAGCGGGCAGTGGTTGTCAATAAGTTGCAGAAGAACATTTCGGAAGGACTCCCAATCTTCGTTTACGGTGCTCGAAAACATTGAGGTCCAGTTGATGTGTGTTAAATCTGCTCGCATCTGATGAAAGTTTCTCGCCAAACGTTACGCCGTTTTTCCTCTATAGCAGGCGCAACGGAGAATAAGGAGTAGTCCCACATAAGCACCACATGATCACTACGACCGAGCGGAGGCATTGAAATAATCTCGTCAATGCTGCCTGATGTTTTCGTAAAAACGAGGTCAAGACAGTTAGCCCTTTGTCCTTCACGTGTTCTGGTGGGGAAAGGGACATGCTGTGTGAGGAGTGCATTCAAGGTCTTTTGCAGAAAAACATAACCAAAAGTCAATTTCGGGCATGATGATTGAACAGTGCTCCAGTTAATTCCTGGTGCGTTGAAGTCACCCATAATCATTACATTAGGTCTACTGGAGAACTTTTCTAATTGTTCCAACAAGTGGGTGTCCGCGACTCGGTCTATCCTAGGTGGCCGATAGACAATGAGGACATCTAGACATGGAGAGCCAAGAGCCTTGATGTTCAACCATATGGCTTCAGTGCTGCACGCAAACTTGCTCGTCTTGTCAGACACTATTAGCACGTCTTTCACATACACAATTATTCCACCACCCTGTCGGTTTTCTCTGTCCCTCCGATATATTTGGTACCCAGACAATGTTATTTCGCTATCTAGAATACTGCCCGACAGCCAGGTTTCGGTTACTGCTATCACATCCGGAGATACTTCGGCAAGGCAAATTTTTAACTCATCAAGTTTTGATAAAAGGCTTTTCGCATTTGTATACAAGCACTTCAATTTTGCGCCAACCAAGTTTCCTGTTGCGTTTGTCAATTTTATGGGCCCAACTGCGTCTCCTCTAACGTCAAGGTCGTATGTCTTTTTCCGTTTCGTGATGATTTTCGGTAACTCTGGTTTCTTTTAGTGAGAACGCTGGGCGTTACGGAATCAGTTCTGACATTTCTTTGGGCAATTGGTTCCCTGATGGTTTTGGCGTTAGTGAGGTGGCTGCCGTTGTCCCTCAGAACAATCGGTTGGTTCAATGGAAAATTCGTATTCTTTTGAACTACCTTCCCCTTGAAAATAGCCAGATTGTGTTCGCCAGCCTTCAGTCTTGATTGTAGTTCCAAGACAAGTTCCCGGCGTTTCAGCCTTTCCGCAGGGGAGTAGTCCGGTTGAAAAAACCTCTTTATGCGAGTGACGTAGGTTAGTTTTTTTGGATATGATCGCCTTGATTTGGTCTTTGCTCTCTAGCATTATTTTCAGCGGTCGCGGTCGCGGTCGCGTTCCTAGGCTGTCTTCAGACCTTTTGCCGATCCGGAATGCTTTTAATAACTTTTACTTCCACGCCCGGTGGGAGCAACTGGTTTAGGAGGCCATTAAACGAAGCAAGGTCTTCGGTGACACGGTCTTCTGGTCGGACTGCAGTTGACTCGTGCAAACCCTGAATAACTAAACACTGTTGTCGATCCTGGTACTTGGAATTTTCGCTTCCTCCTGAGTTCTCCTTAGGGGCACGAGAACGGTTTACAGAGCTCTCGTTGGGATTAAGTCTACCTCTGACCAAACTCTCATCTGAAGGCTTCAATGAATCCATCAGAGTTGATTGTGACTTTGTCCTCCTGTTGTGGTGTTTCCCCATTGCAGCTTGCCACGCGTTTGTTTCTTCGGATTCAACTATGGGCTCTTTATAACACCCAAGATAGCAGGATGAGATTTGTGGTTTGCTCTGGTCGTCGTCCATAGGATTCAGAGACTGTGCTCCTGTTATCCGGTCGTTATGGGTACTCGCGTCCGAACATTGTGAGCTGTAACCAGTTGTAGTTTTTGATACTTTTCGTGCTTTAGTCACTGCCTTTTTAACTGGAATATTGCTAAGCGTATTTCGTCGAGTAATGTTATCTTGCAAGAGCTTCCTTAAGTCTGCAAGCTCATTTTCCAGTTTTTGAACTCTTAGTAAAATATAAGAACATCCAACGCAAGATTCGTCCTCGTAGCCAACGGATTTGGCTGCCATTACGCTTTTTGCGCGCTTTGCTGGTTTTTTGGTTACAAGTATAAACTGATGGAGTGCCAGTCGTGGATGTCGAAGCCAGCTCGACAGGCTTTCCTTTAAAGGAAGTTCCGTGACTGGTTCTGTTGCTAGCAAACAATTGTTTTGAGTCCATAAATGTTAAAACACTGCGAAAAAGTATGTTCTCCTTTGAGCGTATAACGAAAATTTCCGACTGGCTTTGGAGTATGGCGAGTATTTAATGCAATATGAGCAAAAATGTTTATACTTCAGTTCAGTTCAGTTCAGTGTATTTAAGGAAAATAGGCTTACGCCTTTGAAATCCCTATTTGTTACATAAAAGTTGCAAGAATAAGAAGCAAATTAAAGAAGTAACAGTCAAGTGAATGCAGGCAGGTTTACGTGGTACACTGATATTGTTAAGGTTAAGTAGTCACATAGTCTTCGTGGTACTGTAACATATGTATGTCAAGCCGATGTTTGAATGTATACACAGACTGGGACATAACAATCGCCTCAGGTAGGTTATTCCACGGTTCCACGACACGGTTGGTGAAAAAATACTTCCTCACATCCAATCTTACTTGGGGCACACTTAGTTTGAATGGATGACCTCGGAGATTTTTCGTAGTGGCGAGTTGGAAAAAGTCATCACATAGGAGGGCACAATCCATGCCACGCACGATACGGAAGGTTTGTATCAAGTCTCCGCGCAACTGCCTATAACTCAGAGGATAGAGCTTTAGGTTATTTAGACGAATCTCATATGGCAGTTCAGATTGACCTCTTACTAATTTTTGTGGCTCGCCGCTGCACCCCTTTCGAGCATGTTGTAGTCCTGTTGCGTCCACGGTCGCCAGGCTTGGATCGCATATTCAAGATGTGGCCTTACAAACGTACCAAAGACTTTAGAAAAGCAGTCTTCATCGAAAACTTTAAATGCCCGCTTGATAGCGTACAGTATTGAATTGGCGGATTTAGCTGCCTTGGAACATTGCGTAGAAGGCTTCAGGTTGTCTTTCATCCAAACTCCAAGATCCTTCTGTGTGTGTGCTTCTCGGAGTGGTAAACCATTCAAATAGTAGGGTCGCATATCAGTGACCTGATTTCGATTTCCCAGACGTAGCAGGGTGCATTTGTTTGAGTTGAAGGACAAGAGCCATTTGTGGGACCACTCGTCCAATCGACGAAGATTTTTCTTGGAAATTGTCTGCATCAGCAGCATTGTGGATAACTTTCCAGATTTTTTTATATCGTCCGCAAACATAGCAAAGTTACAGTCCAATTCCTGTACACAATCATTAATGAACAAGAGAAATAGGATCGGTCCGAGCACTGAACCTTGTGGGACTCCACTCTCGATGACTGTGCGCTTTGATCGCGATCCGCCTACACAGACCACTTGGGAACGACCGACGAGAAAAATTCTTGATCCACGTAAGAAGTTTGCCGCCAATACCGAACATTCTCAACTTGTGAAGGAGACGCTGGTGTGGAACACTATCGAAGGCCTTCTGGAAATCAATGTAGGCCACGTGCACAGTGTCTTTTGCATCGAGTGCTTTTGTCCAGCTTTGCATCGTATAAAAGTAAGTTCGTAACACACGATCTTCCCCTACGAAAGCCATATTGTGCAGTCGATAAGAGGTTACGGGTTTCTAAATAAATCATCAATTCCTTTTTTAACAATCTTTAGTGAAGACGAGATCTAAATAACTAGCCTGTTGTCCTCCACGCGCTCTCGTTGAAACAAATACATGTTGGGTGAAAAGAGCTTCAAGTGTTGTCTTTAGCAGACGATGATCAAAGGAAAAACTTTGAGATCTGCGCCTGCAGATCGTTCCATCGAATGCTGGGTGCGTTGAAGTCACCCATGAGAACAACATCAGGTTGACTACTAATCTCCTTCATGTTCTCCAACAAACAAGTATCAGCGTCGGTATCTGTCCCCGGTGGTCGGTAGAGAGTCATGACTTCAAGGTACTGTGATCCGCGTGTCTTTATTTTCAGCCAAATAGCCTCAATACCATTGCTAATCTTCTCCGTCATTTCACACACTATGAAATTGCTTTTAACATACATCGCAACTCCTAAATCCTGGCGATGGGTGCGGTCTCTTCTTAACAGCTCGTACCCGGATAAGGCTACTTCGCAATCGCTGATGTTTGGTGACAGCCATGTTTCTGTGATTGCTATAATATCGGGTGACAGAACGGCTTCCTGAATTCTCAGTTCGTCGAGCTTAAAAAACAGACTGTGGGCGTTGGTTTTGCAGAAATTTAAGCATGCAGCAGTCAGCAGAGCCAAATTACGTTTGTCTCGAGTTTGCCAATGCAAATTTGCCGCTGCCATCATGAGCATTGGCTGGTTCTAGAGCAATGTTGCGTTTCTCTGTATCACGCGTCCCCTGTAAACCACCAGATTGTCCTCGCCAGCTGCAAGTCTCCTCTTCCTTTCTATCACTAATTCGCGGCGTTTCAGCCGTTCACCTGGAAAGAAGTCCGGCTGAAAAAAAAACTGCTTATGAGAATTTCAAAGGTTGGTTTTTCTCGAGAGAAGTAGCTTAGCCTCTTCCTTGTTGTCCAAGATAATGTTGATAGGCAGTGGTCTCACATTTTAGGGACTGTTCAATATCCACTTTTCCGAGCCTGAAGGCACTGCGAACGGTTATCGTTCAACAAACATAATAAAAGGTTTTTAAAAAGCGATACTACATAGAAAAACTAAAGTGCATTTTTTATCTGAGGCTAGACCCCAGTCAAAGTTCGAAAGCTCAGATGAATAAAGGCATGATTCCTGCGAGCCAGAAACCTTCTTCTTCTTAATTTTTACACACCTGGAATGTGAATATTTGTCTTTATTAAGTAATCTATTCGGTCAGTGTCACAGACAGCAAGGAGGTGATCTTATCCCACTTTACAAGATAAAACATGGTCTTTAGCATAGACTGAGATTTGAGGACATGTTTTAGTGGCACCTTTTGCAAAATCTTCGCGGAAATTCAATGGAGCTACGCACAAAACGGTCCAATTTTGAACCTTCACAAAAGTTATTAGTAGAGAAATGGAATGACTTCACTCAGTCAGTCATGGAGGTGACGTCATTGCAGCTTTTCAAGGAGCGTTTGGATGATTTTATACGCACCGTGTTTTTCCTCGACAGTGTAAACCTAACCCCCAAAGATCTGGACATGCTGATAACCGCAAACTTGATGCCATTAGAGGACCTTTCGAAGGCAATCCACAGGGTTGAATGAGGGCTGAATCACGGGGTTGGAAGAGGCTGTAAGAAGAAAGGCGGGATGGGAGATGGGGTGGAAGGCGGAGTGATGGGATGGCCTATGGCTGGTTTTTAACACGCTAGCCCATCTTGTCGCGTCACGGCAAAAAATGCAAAAGTGGATACAAATCTTCGCAGTTTCTAATCCTTTCCATTAACCAATCACTTACGACATAGAATAATGAACAAAAATTTGTGGCCAGAGACACATTATTAGTTATAAACAAAGTATAAAACTTTTGCAAAAAATATGTGCAGGCTGAAAAACTGCTTGTCATCATAGGTATCAACGTCCATTTGATGGATAATTTTGTTCATCCACGGTCGGATCCTACCATAAAAGAAGGCCGTTGGTTAGTTAAGTACACTGAGACTAGCTTTGATGGAAGAACTTATGAATAATAAGCGTAGAGGGATCATCTTCAAAACTGATCTGAAATTCTGAAATTTTTATGTACATATTCAGTATTCAGTATTCAGTATATATAAGGGAGATGGGCAGAGCCTTTGAAAACCCTATTTACAGATAGACGCTAGCAAAACAAGCAAATGTTACATGGCGATAGTCGTTTTAGTATATCGATCATTGCTGTCGACTAAATATATGTTCATAAAGTAAAAATGCATCAAGTCTTCTTTTAAACATTTCCATGCTTTCAGCCTGAACAACTGAGGCTGGCAGTTTGTTCCATTCGTCAATCAACCGTTGGGAAATGAAGTTGGCCCGCACTTCAAGTTTGGCGTGATTTCTTTTCAGTTTGTATTGGTGACCTCGGAGACTTGTCATGTTTGCCAATTCAAAAATGTTGGCCATCTGAAGAGCACAATCAACTCCTCTGACCAGTTTAAAGACTAAGATCATATCCCCTCTGTATTGCATATAAGAGAGAGGAAAAATTTTAAGTCTTGCTAGGCGGCCCTCATAGGGTAGGCGTTCAAATCCTCTGACTAGTTTCGTTGCCCTCCGTTGAACTTTCTCCAGCAGAGCGTAGTCATGTTTCGTCCAAGGGCACAACGCCTGAACGCAATATTCCAACACCAGCCGGATAAATGTTCCAAACACGCGCCCAAAAAGCTCTCCGTCAAAATTAACGAAGGACCTCCTGATTGCGCCTTAAATAACCATAGCTTTCTTTGCGATATTCGCACAGTGCGACGATGGTTTGAGAGTTAATGTTATCCACATACCCAAGTCCTTTAGAATATTTACCTCCTGGAGTTGGTGACCAATGATGAAGTACTGGTATTCAAACCTAATCATCCTTCTGGAACTAGACCGCAGTCATATTATTTGGCATTTGTTAAGATTAAGGTTCAGCAGCCACTCATCACACCATGTATGCAAGCGATCTAAGTTTTGTTGTAATTACCGCGCATCCTCCGGTTTTTCAATCGAGTTCCATAACTTCAAATCGTCAGCGAACATTACCTTCTCGCATGTCAGACAATCCAGGCAGTCGTTTACGTATATCAGAAACAAAATGGGACCCAGAACGCTGCCCTGCGGAACTGCACTGTGAACGTTTTTCCCAGTGAGACTTGGTGTCTCCGATACAAACACGCTGGCGCCTGTCTGTGAGAAAGTCGGCCAACCATTTGAGTAGGTTGCCAGTCACACCCATTTGACGGAGCTTTAAAGATCATGAAGTTTGTGTGGAACCCTTTCAAAGGCTTCTTGCTAAAGTCAATGTAGACTGCATCGACTGACAAACCCATTTCTAATGATTTTTGTCCAACTTTCCATGGATGTGAGCAGGTTTGTGAGGCAGGATCGACCACTTCGAAAATCCATGTTGATATGAACTTAGCAAGTTATTCTCTTCAAGATGCCTCATCAAGTTCTGTTTTGATTTATCTTCTCCATCATTTTGCAACAGATACTTGTGAGGCTGACTGGTCGGAAACTGTTTGGTGATGTCCTCTCTCCTCATTTATAGATGGGGGTTATGTTGGCTATCTTCCACTCGGTAGGCAGAGCCCCCCGCCTCCATCGAACTTTCAAATATCTTGGAGAGCGGAGAGGCCAGCTGGTCTGTGAGTTCATTGAGAACTTTTGCGGATATACCATCTGGGCCAGGTAATTTAGTGGGCTGTAGCTGTTTCAGAGTTTTTCTTACTGTGTCCATTGGGAACGACACCATGCTTATTTTGTTTGTAGATGTGGCAGTACTGTAGTATTCGTCCTCGTCAAAAGGTGGTTCCTCGGTATACACGGACATAAAGAAATTGGATAAGAGGCTGGTCTTATCAGAGTTATCAGTTAACCTGTTAATTATTATTTAAATTCCACGGTGAAAACCCTTTTCTGTTAAGTACCTATTTGCGATTTTTCCGTGTATTCTTCCTACCAACTGCCTCTTCTTTCTCCATTTTACTGTTTTTTTTGACGAAGAAAATATATTTTTTGGCTATGTTGGTTTCTTCGGTCAAGAGTTATGGTGTACAGACTTTTTACTGGTTACTCCGGCTTTCAAGAAGACGTTATGCACCCGTAGGCCTCTGCAGAATCAAGTTTCATTATTTTCGAATCTGCGTTGTGTAATTTCTCGTTCAGATGCGTAATCTTAGGCACCCGCGTTCCATGAAAACCTGTGAGCCACTGGCGACCCAGCCAAACTTGAACCGCTCATCGTTATAATGCTCCAACAGCGCTTTGGTTGTTTCATTCGGTCGTCTTTTAAGCGGTTCTCGACTATGGTTGGTTTGGCTGCTGTGCCTTATTGACTCTTATTGAATGTTTCATTCTTTGACCATAGTTGTGACTTTCGTCAGCACAACCTGGTGCTCGCTGGTTTGACTGACTTTTAGGTAGACTAAACAAGCAACCGCTCCTTCTGTTTCCATGTCTAGTTTAAACTAGACATAAAAAGAAGGAGCTGTTGTCATACAGTGCTTTGCATTATGGACGGCCGTACAGGAGTTTGGATATCTTGATTTTCTGTTGATCAGGCTGTTATATACGTTCTCGATACTTTCAAAATTTTAACCTCAGTGCCATGCCAGCAAAGGCTGACATAATTGTTTTTCCCCATTCAATCAATCATTCGTTATTTCCTTTTATTTTTACTTTGAGCAGTTAGGTAGCATGCACCATGTCCCCTCCATCTTCGGCTGTTGTTGCGACTATCTCATCCTCACTGCTCTTAACTTTGAAACATTTTAGGCTGCGAATTCTGCCGAATTCTACTCTTTCAGTGCAGAAAATATTGATGGTGAAATGGTTTCGATGGAGCGCTACAAGTAACCGTAATCCTATTTTGTAACTTGTCCTTTAATCATCAAGAGGCAAAGTTTGCTTGGTGGTGAATGTTGCTACCAAATGAGGTTTAACTGACAAAAACTACGCCCAGCTGCAAGAACTGTATACCTCTTACGCTGGCCAGGGGTCTCCATATTTTAGCTTTTCCGTGCAACCAGTTTGGACATCAAGTAACTGTTTTAATCTGTAAATACTGACCCTCCTAGGAACCTGGAACCAACGCTGAAATTAAAGAGAATGCCCTCAATAAGTACCACACTACCTTCGAATTTTTCAGCAAGTGTGACGTCAACGGCTCTAATGCTCTTCCACTATTCAAATATCTGCAAAATGCGCTTCCAGGCACATTGATAAAGTAAGTTTGTTTTGTGTATCTTACTGTAATTAAAAAGTATGATTAGAACTGCTTATCGAATTCCGCTAACCGAATACTTTTACCACGGTTTCCTCTTGTGGCTGTTATTAATACCAACAAACTGTGCGTCGGATTATGTACGCAGAAACTATAGACCGTTCGCTTCTTGTTATACAAATGTTTCGTCAGACCTTGTTGTTGTGAATTTCAGCTGACAAAATTCCGTGTACCTGTCAATTATCCCACAGTACCTGCCTAACTACAATCACGAATACACGTTGCCCCACCACTTGGAGACAAACCAACTCCTTTATCCCCAATTCTATGGATGGTGAAGTAAATTCAGGATTAGGAAGACATGTACCATTTTGCTTATCCCGCTATGACAGCTAGGTCCGGGATTAACGATACGTATGGTTTTGGTCCTGCTTCATAATAGGTAACACATAATTTATGTATGAGAATGTTTGCAGGATGATTGTCGCAACTAGTAATAAAAATTGTCTAGTTTAGTTTGACATGGCTATTTTAATTATGCTGCAACGCATCCCTTTAACACATTACTGCTCTTACATGTCTTGTTAGGCAGCTGCAAACTAAGCCTAATGAGTTTGGTGGCAAACAGTAGTTAATAGTGGTAATGATGAATGGTATATCTTCCGTTTGAATCTGGAGTTAAACAATTCCCTTTATATCTATATTGTGGATTCTCACTCATGAGTCCGTTTATGCTGGCTCGTTCTGTCTATTATTTCCGAACCGCTCCGACGTTCCTACTGTACGGATGTCGTTCGCATCTTCCTTTCATTAACTCCAGTAGCTAGCTTATCCTGTTTCAATACTTCCACAACGATTCGACTAGTCGTTATTAAAGGAAATCTCATAATCAGTGCCATCTATGAGTCTGGTTTTGAAGCTTTGCACGAGTCTTGTGGCAGGCAATTATGGTATTAAGCCCATAATGGATGAGAGATTATTTGCGAAGCGTACGACAAAGCGGTGGGCAGGCAGTATCCATTTACTTGTCAGCTGCCCTTCCTGTCATTTAGAACCTGCAAATTAAAGCTTGTAATATCATCCATCCTTATTTTTTAGTTCAATTAAGTGGAATTTCACCAAATTCCTCATCGCCCGCGATGGCACCCCATACAAGCGTTACTCCCCACAAACTGACCCCGTGGTACGTTCTGTCGGATGTTTTTTCAACTTAATTTTATATTCTACGCAGGTATGATTCCTATAGTAGCGCCATACGATTTTTAGCAAGCTCACTTTTGTCGGCCATTTTTTTGCAAAGCCTAACTTGGAGCGAAAGTCGATCTGACCAGACGCGTCCCTCTGTAAATTTTGGTTAGGAATGAAAACTCCGCTCTGTTTAAATGACCGAAGTGTTGCTATTGCATTGTACTGGAAATCTGAACCCTACTGCCTGCATACAGATAGGACCAATTTATATTTGTAGCCTCGGATGCTTAGGAAGCACTACGTAGGTCGTTTAAAATACTGACACTAGTGAAGAAGAGGTCACTTTTCTGGTAATTTGCAGCATGCTGGCGTTGCCAAATGCCACCAGTATTGGTTTAAACAGTTCCAAAGTCCACAACCGGGCGATTGGAGGATTTACCTACCTCCTGAGGACATTAAACTAACTTAAGCCAACCGAAGTCTTTATTTCATGTCGCTACACAGAGATAGGTAGTTTGGGTCTGAAAATGCAAATGAGCTTTATGACCTGTCAAAGTTCTTTTGTCTGCACTGTAGTTTTGACCCGTTTTAGCATGTAATTTAACTGAATTTCTCCATATAAGTTGACTGCAGCCCCTCTTCGAATTCATTTACTTGATATTTTCCTCGCAACCTGGGTCCTGCAGTCCCGCACGTACTTTCTTGCATCACATAATACAAGATAAATCTAGTCCCAGGGCACACTTTTTTGTCGATTTTTCTCTTCTATACTCGTTTACATACCATAGTGACCTTCAGCTCTGTTCGCTACGTCCGAAAATTTGACCTTCGGTTTTGACTTGTCCACCCTGTGCCTCATAGCAGGTTGGCTGTCGCGCAAATTCGATTTTAGTGGTAATAGACTTACTCAGTATCTATCGCACTTTCCTCCCCCCTGCGCCCGGTGTCATGACCAAGCCAAAAAGACCGAGGGCGTGATAGCACGGCTGTCGCCGTCCCTGGGCGTGGCGCCACACCTGGCTTCGATCCCGCGGAGAGGGAGTGCCGCAGCAACCACCTTATAAAGAAGTTATTGCAGCCTGACTCGCAGTTTTGTAGTTGCCATTCTACGCGGTCCGAGTTATCCCGTCAGGAGGAAATGTTCCAAGCCGTGGCGTTTAGCGCACCATGCTAGTCTCAGGCTCGGATCACACGTGCAGCAGAGGAGACGCATGGGACGGAGCCGAGGAGCACACTCCACTTACTTAAGAGGTGTTGATTGCGTGCTAGTCTTATGCGATGTTGGGTGTAGTGTGTTATGTGGGTGTTAGTGAGAAGAGATATGTTGGTAGCATGGTCAACGGTATTCTACCGCAGGTTTTCATGGAGGCCCATGTGGCCTAATAGACTCGTGCAGTGGGTGAACATTCGTGGGCAATGCGGAAAGTTGAGATGGGTACAATTGATGCATGTTGGTGCTCCGGGGACTGGTTCGTCAGTCTCCGAGCACTGGTGTACTGGCCACATTGCCACGAATTCACAGATGACCGATCTGGCTGATGCGTGAAGTTATCTCAATGGTGACAGGTTGAGATCGAGTCCACATTGCTGGTGGTGCACTCGGTGATGGTAAAGGTAGTAGTTGACGAGGCGTCAGGAGTGGTTTCGACAGTGGTGGAAATGCGAGAAGTGGTGGTTTTGGTGGCGGTCGTCGCTCTGATCGACTCGGGGATTGTATTGGGGAGAATGGCATCGGTGATTGAGGGCGGCAGGGCATCGGGAGTGTGATCATCGGTAGTGGGGTGCTCGTTTTGGGTGCCGCGGGGTTTGCAGCAGTAGGGCCGTTGGTTGATGTAGCAGTTGAGGTTGTTGCTGCATTTCGTCCGGAAATGTCCGATGAGTCCGATTCGGGCACTGAGTGTTCGCTGGTAATGGGGGCATATTAAAAGGGGTTGGGTGTTGGCTTTTGGGGGTCGGAAGCACTTAGGACTTGCTACGTAGGAACGAGCGGGAGGAAGTAAACGACTATGCAAAGAGGTTGACTTTGACTAAGAACTGTTAATGTTGGTAAGGCATGTCTGGATGGATTAGCGTATTCGGCTCTTTTAAAGCTTCTCTCTTCGATGCCTTTGGGAGGAGAAAACCTCTTTCACTATATGTCATCACATGGACAGGCACAGGGTACATAAACTTAACTTTTGAGTCACAACAAATTGTTCAGACGAGGACAGTCTCGGTTTTTATCCAGAGTTTACAGAAACACAAATAATGTATTGAAAACTCTTATTCTGTACTGATGCTCCCATTGTTCCGTCATTTTCTCACTACCTTCTAGTCCATCGAGCCGGATATCAAGCACCTGCTTTCGTCTCCCTAATCTTTCGGCATCCTAGAAGTCAGCACACGCCCCTTCAAAATTTTTCTCCAGTGCTTGTTGAGTGCGCCTGAAGAAGACGTCCTTATGATGGAGCTGGTGAAAAGCTACCACCGCCTCCTGATGTTCGCAGTCCGGTATACGCTGCAAGAGACATCTTCTCAGACCCTCTCCTGCCAATTCTCCTCTCTTTTGTGTGCTGTGCTTTCCATATTTATCTCTGCTCGCAAAGTTGTTAGGTTCTCATATTTTTTCAGTATGCGATTTATATTTTGTTATATTCAATATAATTCGGTACTTTGACTGTCGTTTCAGATGTGACTAGGACCCTGCGGTATGCCTTTTATAGTCGGGGAATATCCTCGTCACAGTGTGTTTGTGGGTTTGGGCATGGAGGGCTTTATCGATTCGGTATAAACACGGTCTTCGAATTTAGGATAGAAATGGTTGTAATATTATCCTAAACAAGGCTGATGATTTCTGGCTGATTAGCTGTCGTCGGCCGGCCATGCCCCAGGTTTAGATGACCTGGGCTTCAGACCCTAATCTTTTCACCAGAAGGCATAAGGTGGAACGTCCTGTCGTTTAATTGTTGTTTCCTAACCCTGCCACTTTGGATGGGCATTTTTGATCTGTTAGCCTGACGTTTCGGATTCTCACCTCATTTCGGGTCAGAATATGTTCACTGCATTTGTCATGGAGCTCCAATCTACAGATCTCTGGAGGATTCCCAATGACAATCGCTGATGCAGCGGGGTTATTCTCGATGTCACTGCTGTGAAACGGGTACATGTCTCAGCAAAAGTGCCTTCTACTTACGGCTCAATCAGTCCGGGTTAAAGGACTGGGTTGCCCAATCCACGAGTTGGTGTACGACCGACTGGTGACCCCATTCAAGTCGGAAATAACCACTCCTGTCTTTGTTTTTCATGGAGCTATTGCTTGTTGCACAGTCATTGGTGGAAACTAGTTTAGAGGCCCTAACCAAAAATGACGGGCCCGTTCCATCTCCTAGTCGGGCATACGAAATACTGCACCCAGAGTAATACATCTATTACGGCGATTTTACTCGGGGAGAAGGATAAAAAGCCCGGAAAACAGTCCATTCAGGAGACGCAGTCTCCATTTCAGCAGCCTAAATTGTACAAAGGACTCCCGAGTGTTTTTTTATGAATAAGCAGTTTTTGCCTTCAAACCATATCCGAAACGGGCTTGGGAGTACCAAAGTACCTGTTGGTGGTGATCAACAACCATTTGAATTGCTTCTCCAGGACAGCTTGCAATCACTCCTCTCGGTTACTACGAGTAAGGTCGCAAGTACCGCGAGGAACAGTATATTAGATCGAGCTTTTGGGCTGGTTCGGCTCCCTCATTTGGGGCATGCGGGAAGCACCTTTTACCACTGTGGCTGGGTCCAACTTTATGGCATTTCCTAAACAGGGTACAGTATCGCGCCCTGTAGCCCACCTGCTTAGGGCTGTTCGGCGCTTCAATTTAGCTATTTGTGCTCCGATTCTGACACACCGGACACCTCGGGTGATGTATTGCAGCGCATCCTAAGGTCCACTGACGTGACTTCTAAGCTAAACTGGTATCGGAGAGTAAAAGCCCTCTCGGTCGCAACCTGGTCATCTGTCTCCACCCTGGTTGACTTGTGTAACTGCAACGAAAATCGGCGTCTAGCATCCGGGAGGTGTGCGACACCAACCTTCACGCCGCGGACGTTGCGCTCTGTAGGTATAAAAACATTGCTGACAAAAGCAAGTCAGACTAAAATGGCCATTTCCGGCTAATTGATCGTTATCAGCCTGCTACTCTCAACTTAAAGTATTGTAACACCTGAGGCACGTACCCGCGACCTATTGGTTATAAGTGTAACACCCTAATCATTGAGTTATGGGATCTTTGATCTAGCGGTTGCGATATGGTACATTAAAAGTGATAGGGGGTGCCCACCGATCACGTTTCGAAGCACTCTTGTCCCGTAATGCCTTGTGCTAAATCTTGAGGCCCGCTAGAAATCAGTATGGCTGGCTGACGATGGCTAATAGGCCAGCAATGGCTATTCCGGTCTCCCTTGTCTTTTTCGATGGTGCGATTCTGCCTAGCATGTACTAGCCGCTGAATGGCAGCTGTCGGGGCTCGAACTTGAGCCCCAAGGCACAAGGGTAAGAGTGTGTACCGCAACACTATGAGTAAGTGTCCCCGCTACCACTGTTAATACACCCGATCACAACTGCCGGGTCAGCGATCTCCTAACTCACTGTTTAGGGTGTAACATTCCTAACCATCAGTTTGTAGGTTCGTGCTTTACGTGTTTTAACACCTGGAATTGGATATGTGTGGCTGATGATGGCTAGTAAGCCAGAAATGGCCATTCCAGTCTCCCTTGTCTTCGCCGGTAATGCCTTTCTGTCTATGATGAAGTAGCCGCTAAGCACTTGCTGGTGGGGCTCGAGATGGCGTCTGAGGCACACTGGGGCGTGTTTGCGATTGGTGAGCGGGCTAGTACCACTGTTACGCTCCGTGGCCGCAGAGACGTTTCATATACTACGTCCAGTCTCAGCAACGCCATCAGTTGCTCTGCTCCGCTGGGGTCACTGAAGCCTCGGGCCTAACACTCCCAACTCAACTGAATACGCAGGTAACGGTTCTTACAGCGCATATGCATTATCCCACACAGAACCCTTATACAGGTTCTTTTTGGTGCTAGTGAGTGAATACCGAAAAATCTGGCCCTTTATACTGCACTTGTGGTCGTACTGTCTGTGATTACCCTCTGTTCGCCGTATAATTTACTAGCAACGATAACATTCAGAAACATAGCCTAACCTTCTCCTTTAAAGTGTTCGTTATATCGTCCTCATCTTTAGCAAATGGCAAAATCACTAGCGGTTTTCTTTAAATGCTGGCTGACATGAAGTAATCGACAAACGGGAACAGTGGCTATCCTTTTCGCGTTTACTTCTGATGCACTGACCTCGAACCAATTGCATTCAGTTGACGGAGAAAACAGACATGTCGCGCGCCTTGACCTTGTTTACATGTGACCCAGTATGTGATGCCGATGCGAACACAGTAGAACTGCGTGCGCCGATTTTGTGAACTTTCCGGACTCTACACTTGCATCCTTATTTCCTGTTTGCTAGCAACAGCTAATGCTTCATGTTGTTCACTGGCCTAAAATTGTTTGCCAACAATGTCTCCTCAATTGCAGGCCACGAACAAGCCGAGAGTTGAACCAGAGTCGGTGGATTCTCACAATTTTGATTCAAAATCCCTGCGTTTGGGCCATAGGGATACGTCCTGTCGAGATCGTTAGTATTCCTCGACGAGTTCTGACATCGTTTAGCTTTTGGTATCCATAACGATGATAGCTTCTATGACTTGGGCTCATGGTCCAATTGATTTGACGCTTAGTTTACATTGGTTGTTTTCTTGTTGCTGGTGGTGGTGGCAAATCGATCAGTAATGGGTACTCCAGTTCCACGCATATTTGCTGGTATAATTTTCCGATTTCATGTTCTGAGGTACTGGTCGGCAGGCAATTTTCAGTAGTGGATCTCTTCTGCATGCACCGAGACTGGAATTCCGAATTTGGCTTTCAAGTTAAAATATCGCCAATGTGCTCTGACAATGTTTTAGTACGTTAAAAATAATTTCAGGCTAATAAATAGACGGTGTATTTTGAATATTATTGAGGATATTCTCAACTACCTGGGAAAAAATAACCGAATAAAAGCCAAAACCTAGACGGGGTACATTCTCCACACTGATTGTATAATTCTGAGCTCCGAAAGAATGCGTTTAGTTGCCAAGATTCATGCCAATTTTGTAAAAAACCACGCTCCCTCATAGTCTGTACTCGAAATGCCGGGTTCTAAATGATTAAATGGCTCGCTTAAGTTTTCATTTGCTAGGACCTTAATTTTTGAAGTTTCAGATGCCCTCTGGGGTGCAGAGGTGTTTGTTCAGAAACACATAACTAACGAAAATTAAAAATGCAGAGATAATACCCATGTAAGCATGGAAGAAATTTGGCAAACTTACGCCATCTATTATTTATCATCAGGCCCCATCAGACCAAACTGAGTTTGTAGAAGTCCAAGTCGCAAAATGTCTTCGGAAACTGAAAGGCAAGGTTTCCTTAGTGAACAGGATTTCGAAGGTCTGAAACCTATGGGCACAGCTCCCCACGGTTATATTATTTGGTAAAGATGCACAAACCAGACCTTCCAATACGGATGATATTAGACATATGCAATTAAAGCTACCACACGACCGTCGTAGTCCGACGATGTCAACCGTATGCTCAATGGCGTGGTGTTGCAGAGACGGTGACTTGCGCGTGGATTTGTTTTGAGTGATGGTAGACATGTGCTGCAGCTACCACACTGTCTCTCGCTCACCCGCTTGTGCGTGGTGTCAAGACAGAGTCAAGAAGATTGGAGGTGGAGTCAGGCGCAGATGACTGGAGTGGCCGGAGACGCTTCTGACCGTGTCGCCACGCCTGAATCAGATCCCACGGAGTGAGAGTGCCATAAAACGCACGCGCGGCTGGTGCGGCGTGAGCCTACACACAGGCGTATAACCAGGCTCTTCCCCATGTTCGGCATTTTTTATGGGAGACCAACCCGACTGACGTCTATCGTGCCCTGACCTAGCCCCCATGTTGGTCTAGCGCATCGACTACGCGGCCCGTTCAGGGGGCAATAGCGAATTGGCTGACAGGAAGGCTTATGCCGATTCGACACCAAAACGCACCATGTAGCCTACGGGACACGTTTGAATTCATTGATTACTTAAGAAACACAAATCTCAATGGGAAACGATTTTTTCCTTAGGTGTCGCGTCTTTGTTCACTATTATTCCCCTCACGAGAACAATAGCATTTAAAGTCACGAGATTATAAGACAGGATCACAAAATCGGCATGCCGGTTGGAAACCTCGTTCGTTGCTCGTTAAATGTTGAACTCAGTTTCAATGGCCAATTTTACCGTCAGAGCAATTTTGTTGCGATGGGCTTACTCTTTGGACCTCTACGAGCTAATTTCTTCATGGGAAGACTAGAGAACAACGCATTCTCTACCGTTATAAAGGATCTTTATTCCTATACTCGATATATAGATGCTATCTTTTTTTATAACAGATGAAAAGTTTGAGTAGGACACCGTGCTGAATAAAGTGTGTCAGGCGCACCCAGGTTTGATTTTCACTTTGAAAAAGAGAACAGAGGGCGCCTTCCCTTTCCGGACATCCTACTTTATAGAACGCCTGATGGAACAATTAGTAAAAATGTATTTCTTAAGAAAACATGGACAGGGTAATGCAGACATTTCTGCACTTTTGTCCCTCAAAGTCAAAAATGAAGCCTAGTCCGCTGCCTCACCAACCGAGTTAGGAGAATATGCACTAGATAATCTGGAGAATGAGCTCGCCCTTAAACAAAATACTGCGAGAAATCTGCTTTCCCGAGAATTTAATGCATAAGTGTATGGAGAAACTTCCCCCAAAATTGGACGTGCCGACGGCTGAGATGCAGGACTGCCTTTTAGAGGGGATCCAGCGAGCGAACTCCTACATTGCTAGTGAGCACACGTGTCCAGCCACTAAGAGAAGACTTGTTTTATCAAACAACCCACTTCGTTGCCTTGAAGGCAAGAACAGACTGCCCTTTCGGACCTCTCCAATGTGTATCTACGTCTACATTTGCTCCTGTAGGGTAGGTTATATTGGTCGAACAACTAGGTCCCTATCCAAGCGAATGCGCGAGCACCATACTGCCTAGCTAAATCAAATTCTCAAGTCGATCGCTAGCGCAATTTTGACTCACTTGGTTGCCAGCGGTCACCGGATAGACGTCAATCAAGCACTCCAAGTTATCTATAGAGTGTCGAAGAATCACCTCAAGTTCTTGCGTCAGTGGCTACTTGCGACGGCAGAAGCAGTGGTCATATGGTTAACCAACCAAAGTTTGTGTTCGCAAAAAGCATTTATACAGACCCTCAGACTCCCAACCAAAGAAGAACTCAGCATGTGCGTTCACACGTCCTGCGATGAAGTAGAAACATTGCTAATTGTCGGACACCTCATTTCTCCTCCGCCTTCCCCTTCCCCTCCCTTAACCCCTGATAGGTCTAGAATACCACCCCTGACATCCGAACGTCCTCAAACCTCTCCCCCATACTTTCTGTTTATTGTACTTATAATCATGGTGTCGCGGGTATGAGCCATGTGTGGTGCATCCCCTGAGGTTGGGTATGACTGGCTGAAGATGGCTAATAAGTCAGAAACGACCATTCCAGTCGCCCTTTTCTTTGTTGGCAATATGCATCTGTCTATTCTACTACTAGCCGCTGTGCGGCTGCTGGCGGGGGCTCGAGAGTGAGCCCTAAGGCAGAACGAGACACGTGAGTCCCCTGACAGATTGGTGAGCTTTCATCAACCAATATTTATTGGTATTTAAACCTTTCAAAAGACAATTTGGCGAGCATATGCTAGCTTTCGATAAATTCTCATCAGGCCTTTACATTATATCACTGTGTAACTAAGTCAAATATGCGGGTAAGTAGAACCAATTCAGCTGCCCGCATCTAGTTACCTGTCCCGGCGGCCGCCATTCCTCCGACGATGGTCAGAAAACGGACCGCAATTTTGATTCTTTCCCCCTCCCTCCCCTCACCCTGACAACCGTACAATTTGTTCTACTTACCCGCATATTTGACTTAGTTACACAGTGATATAAATGTAAAGGCCTGATGAGAACTTATCGAAAGCTAAAGTTTGCTCGCCAAATTGTCTTTTGAATTTTTCAATGGGAATTTTCGCTACTCTAAAACAGTTTAAAACTTTGTTACTCTCGCCTCTCTTATATAACTGCAAACGCCGATGTTTGGACTTGGCGCGATGACAGTCCGATCCTGCACCCCCCTAATTGATAATTACTGCGATTTCACCACGAGTGTTGGTGAAATCATTTGGCAAGAAGACAAATTCGCATTTTCTGAAGCCATGTGACGTGAGGTCAGCTGTGCATATCAATATCTCATGGCAAGGCTTTGAATCCACAAGTGGAGGTTAAGGAGAGTTTTCGAAGTTTCTTCTTGTGATCTTTGTTGTCTGAACCTTACTATAGCCAACTGGCTTATTGTACCCGGTTGATTGGGCATCCGAAGGCGTCAATGACCATACTAGTTAGGTAGACTTACTCATTTCTTTTTCTCAAACTGCCTTAGGGTGGGCATTAGTGTTGACTGGATGACTTTCCATCTACGGTCAGATAAGAAATTTTAGTTACTCCGATGGAGCGTTTGCTGGAATTATCTGCAATGCACATACTTTTAGCGAACTCGCTAAGCGTCGGTTATTATGAGGATCCCGTGGTCGAGTCTAAACCTGCCTAGAATTGTTTCTCAGCGCCGTTTCACTGGAATATTCTCCACATCCACTTGACAGGGGCGTTTTCAATGCCAGGTACATTCCCTTCTTGTTTATATCTTTGGGATGAGCCCAGGTATCCTTGAACGCCGGACAGTTCTCTAGCAGTTAACCTCTCCATTGCATTGTGTTGTCCGATAAGTTCGTGCTGTTCTATCCCGACACCCTAATAGTCAGGACTTGGAGGGTTGCCAGTCGGCGGTATAATTCGGTTTCTTTTAGGACTGAGAATCGGGCTGCAGTGGCTGATTTTTAGGCTAGCCTTTACGTTCCCCTCGCTGAGGTGAAGCTCGAGTCACCTTTCACGCCGACCAGTCTATGCGGTAGGAGCCAGGTCGTGTGTAGTACACATAGACGAGGTCTCTGGCTTTGTCAGCCACCGCACGCGCGCTCACCTCGGTCTACTCGACTTCGTCTTGCCAACAGATCGAGGGAAGGGGTGTCAGGGGAAACAGAGTGTGGTAAGTGCCGCACTGAAGAGAAGCTGAACCACATCGAGGATGAAACTAGTGCAGGGCACGCGTTTGTCAAGCGGTACTAAGTCCACACGAGGCCATAACTACTGCCGTCCACTGGAAGGATGTGGAACTTCACGCCACGTGAGCCGCTGTGGTACCATTACCAACTGGTTTGTAGGCACTAGGACAGTCGATTGAGACGTGGTCAACACGAGGGATTCCATCCCTGATAAAAATCGGTGTATTCCTCACTATAATGGCTTGGAGGGACGTGGTCTTCATAGCACCCGCAGTAATGTGCTATCCAAGCA
This sequence comes from Schistocephalus solidus, assembly GCA_017591395.1. Taxonomy (NCBI): domain Eukaryota; kingdom Metazoa; phylum Platyhelminthes; class Cestoda; order Diphyllobothriidea; family Diphyllobothriidae; genus Schistocephalus; species Schistocephalus solidus. The sequence continues at coordinate 64,363 of WEDG01002968.1, forward strand.
GCTTCCTTAAAGAAAGCCTATGGGGAACAGGTCCTTTTTTTGGCATGCACAGCCGGCTTGTTCAGCTTCGTCCGCCGCTGCGTCAAATTCCACCTCTGACTGCCTTGACACTGTCTCGTCATCGGAGTCGGTTGGGCAAGTAAGCGATGAAGGAGAGGCTATGGTAGATGCTGAGCAAGTCTACCTCACAACCGGCCACTAGAAACCTTAAACTTGCACGAGGACCAGTTGATCATCAGACTTTGAGTGATGCGCACACGTCCCTTCGAAGTCAGTACACGATCTGGATTCTTCGATGAGTGCCATTCTCGTTTTACTTTCGATATCTCCAATGACGGTCTCTGTGACTGCGGTCCCTGCTCCAGTTGCTTTCGTGCTTAACTTACAAAATCACCTAATTTAGGTTTTTAGGCCCCTGTAATTTTTTTTTCGTGGTGTGTTCAGGTGGTTGTGGCAAATCGGTCAGTAATGGACACTCCACTTTACCTTGTCTTTGAGTTCCGATTTCGTGTCTATTGCGTTACAAGTCAACAGAAAGTTTTTAGTAGCTGGTATCTAGGGCATGCACTCAGAATCGGGCAGCGTCGACTGAAAGTTCTAATTAGGTCTTCAAGTTAAAATATCACTCATTTGCTCTGGTAATGTTTTAGTAGGTAGAACAACATTCAGGTTTATTAATAGCCTGTCATTTTGGATATTGGTAAGAAAATTTTCAGCCATTAATTGGTTAAAATCATTATTTAACTTGTATACATTCTCTACATTGATTGATGCTGCTGGGTAAATCTGATTATAGTTCTTTGACCTAATGCCATGGTACACGCTGATTATATGCAAGGCTGCGTAGACCGCAAAGTTGGCATGCGAAATTCAGGAGTGCATTGTTTTTTAAATGTTTGCAAATTCGTGTATGTTTCGTAGTATGATCTGCACTTTCATTTTTTGCAAAGAATCTAGCCTGACATTGAGAGGTCTCTATAAGATGCATCATGAGACGAATAATCAGGGAGTGCGATTTTAGTAATTGACGTCTGATTGACCGACCCATATCAAACCATCAGCCTTTGAATTGCGGTTTTCCGTTTCCTGCGAAAGTAGTCGCTAACTTCAAGCAAATCAGTCTGAAGCAAGCTTTTAAGCTGAGCTCAGTTCAGACTGATTTTCTCTCAGCCTTCTGGTAGCTACTCTAGTTTTGAAATAGCGGCTTTTTAGTTTCGTCAGCACTTAATCGCTAACTGGGAGTAAATCACTTTAACGTCCACATCAGAGTGGGCGATTTACTCACCGGTTTTGGGGCAAATCACTCGTCTAGTTGGAACGCCACTGAGAGCATTGTTCACTCGCGCGCTCCCGCGTGACTTATTAGTCGATACATGCTATCACTTAACACTGAATACGGAGAGGGTGGCTTACTTATTGTCATTGTAGATGGACTGCGTTGTAGGACTGGCGTGTAGGGGGACGGCATGTAGCATTCAGGCAGTGGTTGTACTCAGAGCACTACAATCCAAATCCCGGATTGTAAGGAAAAGGCAGATGACACCAGAATGAGAAATTTATTGCGCACAGAGCCCTGAGTTGCTGTCTTCGGAAGCAGTGGCTACTGGCGAAGCCAGGGCTACTGTTGACTGTGTCAAGCCATGCCCGGGAGAGCATGAGACAGTAGTGGCAGCTGCTTAAATAGAGCTATAGCAAGTCAAGTGGTGTGTGCTGCATTACCCAAGCGTCTAGAGGCCCACGCTGCGTCGGCTGAGGGGTGGGCTGTTAAACTTGCGTGTGCAGACGCGACTACCTGGACGCCTGTGCGTGCGCGAGCATAAGTCGGTCAAGTGTCTGCAGGTCATTGAGTCGGAAACCGCTCGCTGCGACTTTGCATGAAACTTGAGGCAGTGAGCCTTGAACAAGGACGCCGAAAATAGATGGCACTGTTGGGCGTCGGCAACAGGCACCGCGAAGATAATAGTAGGTCACTCCATTTGTCTTCTGTGTAGGCACTCAACTAGTACCCAACTCACACCAGTTGCTCATTGAAGCTAGGTTCCGCCTAGCGGAAACATCCTGGTAACCAACTCGACTGGTGGGCTAAACCAGATGAGGGTGTCCTGTTTTGTATGTAGTAGTCAGGGGTGTAGGGGTACTAGTTAGGGGTAGCACCACACGGATAGCATTTTTTCGCTCCATTTGTCTCGTACAGGTGGTGAATGCTCCTTTGGCCGCCTCTAACTGGTACTCAACTCTCACCTGTGGCTCCTCGAAGTTGGGTACTTCCCAGTGGCCATACCCCGTGCAACCATCACGACCGGCGGGCTAAACCAGGGGAGGGTCTCCGATGTTGTGTGTGCCTCCACACGCGGTATGTCTGACTCCCGAACTTCCAATTTCCCCCCTTCTCAAAAAGTCTTACGGTGGGGGCGACAGCAACCCCGAAGGCGGCCCAGACTTACTCGGGTCGTTCTCCCACTAAAACAAAACCGTGACCCATAGTGGAGTTTGGCAGCCTTCTGGGATGTCCGAGCAGCCCTATTTAGGGAAAGCGCTCCTTGCCTCCTCGAGGAGGAAGGGGCTAGAAAAGGTGCCCTAAACAAATGCTGGTTATCACGTCTTCTGCAGCCGGCCGCGGCTCGCAGATCGCAAACTACGCGGTCGTAAAACTCAAACAAACAACAATACCCCCCGTCCCCATCCCCCTTGCCATACCCTCCAGGCTGCTCGGGTGAGTCCATTCACACTAGCAGCCAGGAATGTTTCGTTCCCTTTTAGGCAATCCTAGGAGCAACCGGCCGGAACGGAGGACGGCGCTCGTCTCTCGGGAACTGGCGCGCTACAAGGTGGACATTGCTGCTCTCAGCGAGACCCGATTCTCTGAGCAGGGTCAGCTGGAGGAGGTGGGTGCCGGCTACACCTTCTGGAGCGGCGGGCCAAAGGCAGAGCGACGCGACGCTGGTGTTGCCTTAGCCATCTGAAACGACATTGTGGGACGTCTGCCTTGTCTGTCACAGGGTATCAATGATCGCCTGATGAGCCTCCGCCTGCCTCTTCGGGGAGACAAGTTCGCCACCATCATCCGCGCCTACGCTCTCAAATACCGAGCTCTGATGCTGCGAAGGAAGAATTCTACGAGGAACTGTATGCCCTGCCGAAAGAGGACAAGTTAATTGTCCTTGCTGACTTCAACGCCCGCGTCGGGCCGGACCACGCTGTCTGGCAGGGAGTGTTGGGTCCCGACGGTCTCGGTAGCTGTAACGATAACGGCCTCCTTCTTCTGCGCACGTGTGCGGAACACCGTCTCCTGCTGACCAACACCTTCTTCCGCCTCCGACGCGGGAGAAGGCCACGTGGATGCACCCTCGGTCACGGCGCTGGCATCTGCTGGACTATGTTCTCGTCCGGAGGCGAGATCGACAGGACGTGCTGGTAACCAAGGCGATTCGCGATGCCGGTGGTTGGACAGATCACCGCATCGTCATCTCTCAGATGAGGCTCCGACTGCGACCCCAACGATGGCCCCAAGGTAAGCGACCGCCAGGTAAGTTAAATATTCTTTTGTTAAATTTGCCTGCTCGCTGTTTTGATTTCAGCAACTAAATAACCGAAAAACTTGAGGACCTGCATGCTCCAGATGATAATGCTATCGTGGAGACACGATAGTGTCAACTGCGAAATGTCTTTCAGTCCACCGCCCTCAAAGTTCTCGGACGCGCACGTCGTCATCACCAGGACTGGATTGACGACAATAACGCCGCTATCAGCAATTTACTTGCGGAGAAGAATGGACTACACAAAGCCTACGTGGATCTTAGGTCTGACGCCACCAAAGCAGCCTTCTTGAGATGCCGCCGCCTTCTAAAGCAACGGCTGCGGGAGATGCAGGATGCCTGGAGGATCCGAAAGGCTAAGGAATTCCAGGGGTATGCGGACCGCAATGAAATGAAAAAAATTTTCAAAGCCATCAAGGGCATCTACGGCACCTACATCAAGGGGACCGCACCAATGCTCAGCTCTGACGGCAAAACACTCCAGACAGAGAAATCGCAAATTCTGAAGCGCTGGGCCGAGCACTTCAGAAGTGTCCTTAATTGCTCATCAGCCATCTCCGAAGCTGCCATTGAAAGGCTCCCTCAAGTGGACATGAACAATGACCTGGATCTGCCGTCTTCCCTACCAGAAACCATCCGGGCCGTGCAGCAGATTTCTAACGGTAAAGCACCGGGATCCGACGCAATCCCACCGGAAGTCTACATCGTGACCATCGTCCATCTCTACAAACGGAAGGGGAACAGGCAACTCTGTGATAATCACGGAGGCATCTCGTTGCTCAACATCGCCGGGAAGATATTCACCCGTATCCTTCTCAATCGTCTGAACGGTCACCTAGAGCAGGGCCTGCTCCCAGAAAGCCAATGTGGCTTCCGCCGACATCGCGGAACAGCTGACATGATCTTTGCCGCCCGCCAGCTACAAGAGAAGTGCCAGGAGTTGCGAACTCAATTATACACTACCTTCGTGCATCTAACGAAAGCCTTTTACACGTTGCATCGCGACGGAATTTCGAAAGTCATGCAGAAATTCGGCTGTTCTGAGTGGTTCACGCACATGGTGAGTCAGCGACATGACGGGATGACGGCGCGTGCCACTGACAACGGGACGGTATCCAAAGTATTGACAGTGACCAACGGAGTGAAGAAAGGCTGCGTACTGGCCCCCACCCTGTTCAGTCTCATGTTCTCGGCTATGCTGATGGATGCCTACCATGATGAGCAGCCTGGGATCCGCATCGTCTACAAAACTGACGGGCACCTTCTCAACAGTCGGCGTATGCAGGCTTAAACGCGCGTGTCTACGACTACAGTCTATGACTTGCTCTTCGCGGATGACTGCTCCCTTAACACCGTGACGGAGGAGGACATGCAAAGGAGTATGGACCTCTTCGCCGCAGGCTGCGCCTATTTTGGATTAACAATCAGAACAGCCAAAACGGTTGTCATGCACCAGCCGCCACCCAGCGCGGAATACAATGCTCCCCGAATCAATATCAACTGTGGTAAAGTCAACAACGTGGAATACTTCGCTTATCTAGAAAGCACGCTGTCACGCAACACGAGAATCGATGACGAGGTTGCCCAACAGATCTCCAAAGCTAGTCAGGCATACGGCCGGCCGCAGGCCTCCGTGTGGAATCGCCACGGTATTCACCTGAACACCAAACTGAAGATGTATAAGGCTGTCGTCTTGATGACACTCCTTTACGAAGCGGAGACCTGGACCGTCTACTCGAACCAAGCCAGGAAGCTAAATTACTTCCATATCAGCTACCTCCACAGAATACTGAAGCTGAGATGGCAAGACAGGATCCTGGACACGAAAGTCTTGGAACGGACTGGAATCCTCAGCATCCACGCCATGCTGAGGCAAGTGCAACTGCGATGGAGCGGCCACCTGGTAAGAATAGACGACGAGCGACTACCCAAACGAATTTTCTACGGAGATGTCGCTACGGGTTCTCGCCGACAGTGAGGTCAAAAACGACGCTACAAGGACACTTTGAAGAAATCGTTGAAGCAACTGCAAATCAACACGGCGACCTGGGAGGACCTCGCCCAGGATAGACCGGCACGGAGAAGATCCGTGAAAACTGGTTCAGCAATCTATGAGGCCAACCGGATTGCCGCCGCAAAGGCCAAAAGAGCGGCATGAAAGTCACCAGCGCCCCTGACCAACATCGTCGATGCCCAGTCCCTGCCAACATGCCCGCGCTGTCGACGCATCTTCCGCGCGCGAATCGGCCTGGTTGGACATCTTCGGACGCTATGCGCCAACAATCATACAGTTCCAACTTCAACGTTAAATTGTGCCAACCCTCCTTCAGACTCCCCCACCCTCACTCCTGGCATCAATTCCATTACTCCCACCATCATAGAGACCACATCCATCTATTCATCGCCTGTTACCCCCACCACCGCAACCACCACCAACTTCGCCTTCACTACCCCTACCACCACCACCAGCGATGGGGAATCTCTCCTAAACTGTCCTCATTGCCACCGCACATTCACCTCACGCATCGGCCTGGTCGGTTACTTGCGAATCCATCGTACAGAGACTAGTGAACCAGTGCCTGGAGCACTAACACACAGCAGAGATCGCCACCACCACTGCCCTCACTGTCCTCGCGCATTCACTAATCGCATGGGCCTATTCGGTCACGTGCGCATCCATGACAGCGAAATTCACTACAATGCTGACAACACCGATACATCATGCACACCCTCAGCTCCTGCCATTCGTACCGCCACTGCCACCCCCACTACCATGAATGACATCCCCCAGCCTCTACCGATTTCTCCTGCGCATACTGCGCCCACAACTTCAACTCATGCATCGGCCTGGTCGGTCACCTGCGAATCCATCGCACGGAGGCTGGTGAACCAGTGCCTGGGGCGCCGACATACAGTCGCCACGCCCGCCCCCACTGCCCTCACTGCTCCCGCACATTTACACACCGCATGAGTCTATTTGGACACATGTGCCTCTATGACAACCTGCGGTAAACCACCGGAGGCTAATCCACATAAGTGCACACCATCTACACTAATACATAGACAACACCCTAACAATCATCATAATGTACCTGATAAAATCATGGTGTCCTAGAAACCGTGGCTTGGACGGCTGCCGATCTGACGCTTACAGCAGACCACGCCGTCGGCCTAGTGTATGTGCTGTGTGTGTCGAGTGGCTGACCAGTGGACTGCGAGTCAGACGGCGATGGCTGCTCCATATCCCCTGATTTTGTGAATCCTGGTGTGTGCTTTATGGGGGCCAGGCCGTGCTGTAGCGCGCGAAGACGGGTACGCCTACTAGTCAGCAAATGCGCCCACTCCCACATCAGGCAACTGACTGGCTTGGACGTGGTCTGATTGTGAGGGTAGGGAGAGAGTGAGGTCAACAGTTCAGCGCATTTTTCTCACTATAAATAAGCTGTCGCGCTTGAAACTATCCCGCTGCGCTAAAAGCCGTGGCTTTAAAGGTTGCCAACTGATGGGATAACTCGAGCCGCGTGGTCAGCCCAATGTGTGTTTTGTGTGGAGTGGCTGACTGGCGGACTGCGAGTCAGGCTGCAATGGCTCCTTCTTAATGTGCCCTTTATGGCACTCCCACTCATGGGATCCGAGCTAGGTGTGGTGGTATGCCCAGGGGCGGCTCCGGCCGCGCCAGCCACCGGAGTCCTCTTCCATCTCCGGTCTTCTTGACTCTGTCTTGACACCGGGCTCAGGTGGTGGAGGAGAAGAGAGTGCGGTATCTGCAGCGCAAGGCTACTATCACTTTAAACTAAATCGCGCTAAAGTCAACGTCCCTGCACCGCAACAGACCGAAACGGAGTACGACGCTGGCCACGCCAGCACTTGCGCACTACAAACTGGATGTCGATGCTCTCAGCGAGATCCGATTCTCGGAGCAGGATCAGCAGGGGAAGTTGGGTGCTGGTTACATCTTCTAGAGCGGCTGCCCAAAAGCACAGCGACCCGATGCTGTTGCCATCCGGATTGACATCGTAGGATTAATGCCGTAGCTGTCGCAGGGCGTCAACGATCGCCTTTTGAGCCATCGCCTGTCTCTTCGGGCACCCACTTTCGTCACCATCATCAGCGCCTTTATACCGTCGTAAATGACGAGATATGATGAGGCGAAGAACTAATTCTACGATGGAGCACAACGTAGGAGCACAATAGGTGGGTCCCAGAATAAATAATACAGTCCTAGCTCCTGTCTTACGGGAACCGTGGTAATAGGAGTTTTACGAGTGGGACAGGCGAACAACAAAAAAGCACGAAAAACGGTGAACGCAAATTAAAAACCGAAATTTATAAATAACCATGAAGTTTAAATTATATGAAAATAACCAGCGCAAAATTAAAAAGGAACGGTAGACATCCAATGAAATGAAAATTCTGAAAATAAGTGTCCCCATTGGAGGAAATGGAAATAAAACCGACTGTATATAATCTGAGCCAATATGAATCATTCCATTAACGAAAAGCTCAAATGGAAATCTTTGAAATGGAAACCGACGAAGGAGATCGCAAACGGAGACACCCAGGAACAAAGGAAATGCATGAGAAGGAAGCGTAATCGCGGTAAGAATGGTCATGCAAATTAAAATCCCATGCATAACATACGGATAAGTACGCATGTTATTGAAAATCTCTGTGCTCAGCAAAGCGACGGTAGTTAACGTGGATGGGAATAACGAACAGAAAGAAGACAAAGTAGAATTGAATGTATGCAAAATAAAAATCCAAGCATAGGATTTACAGCTAGGGTAACGGGAATGGTATGTTATAGGAAGGTGAGAGGAAGGAAATAGAAACCAAATTTTCCGTTTTGTTTGATTATTATCATTTGGAAAGAAAAAAATAAGTGCAGATAATGTGTCACAAGATGGAAAAACAGAAATTTAATTGAACTAAATTAAAAAATAATCAAAGGGAAAAGTAGTACCTCAAATGTAGTACCGTCAGTTTGTCAGATAGGTGGTAAAGGTAAAGACGTAGATGAGAAAATGATAGCAAAACGGAAATTAAAGTGAAAGGGTGCCTGCCGGGAAAAGGAAAGTAATCGAATGGTTTGTTAACCTAAACATAGGACGAACTCCTTCCCTGAGGGCCTCACTGCTCATATAAAGTGCATAACGATGAAACCGACCAAAAAAGATAACCTAACCGCAAAGCGAAAAATCCAAACAAATAAAGACATAGCAAAACCATCTGCGATCACCGTAAGCTACATTAACCAAATAAGTAAACCAAATGCTAACCTTAACTAAAACCTCAAGTGAAAAGTTACACGAAACTAAGAAAACAAGTAAAACGTAACAATTTACTCAAACTGGAAAAGGAAATCCTAACCGTGATACTACACCTAACCCAAACCGTATTTGTAGGCTCAAGCCTAATCGCAAACCCTAAGGGTAAAACTAACCCAGTGTGAAAAGCAACCGGTTACACTTATCATGCCAGTAAACATAATATCATCTCTAATACTAACCCAAACCATAACTGTAAACCTAACCCTAACCTCCAAACAAACCTAAAGCCTAACCCTTAAGACAAAACTACCTAATACGAAAGAAAATCCCAATTCGATGCATCAACGGAAACCTTACACGGTAAAGCTAACCTAACCCTAAATTCAAACCGAAATCTAACCGAAAATCCAACCCTTACGTTAATCCCTTACCCAACCCTAGGCAAAAACCTCAAGTGCAACACTAAACGTAATCCCAAATATAACAAACACCCTTAAGCTAACTTAAAACCAAACTGTAAAATGAACAGTAAAATAAAAGATAAAACCCAACAATAACCCTAAACACAACCTTCACCCTTGTGCTAATGCGAAACCTTAACCTAAACCCGAACCTAGAAGTAAGCCTAACAGTAAAACTAACCGTAGCCCCAAACGTAGTAAACGCGAAGTAAACGTAATGTCGAAGCATTCACAATCCCAACTACCGTAATACTAAAGGCGGGGGGAGTAATACTCTAACCATAAAGAAATCCAACAGCAAATTTTATTGAAAAGAATAAGGTGGCGGAAGAGAAGTAAGCCAAGACCTCCCGCCGACCATGTATGGGAAAACCAACCCAATGCGTAAACGGCCTGAAAGCAGTGCACCAGACCCACACGCTAACCCGAACCCCGGGGTGAATCTCAAGAAACTTATAGACAACAAAGTAAACTATCCCAAATACTCCAACCTGTGACCTAAATTAACAGAAAGCTTTAGACGTACATTAAACCTTAGCATATAATATAACCGGCGCAAACGGCAGAGTTGGTTGAAGGCATCGGTAACGGAGTTATGATGCACACCGACCGAGAAGAGAACTAAGAGATCTATAACTATGAACGGAAAACGAAAAAGTGGCAAAAAGAGGACGGCCGCAAAGGATAAGTAGTTAAGTCCATACTCCAAACCATCCATACGCTGAAAGGCAGACCAAACAACCTAACAACCGCTCCTGAATCTCATCTTAGCGGAAAGTCTGTTCCGACGTCAAACAAAACAAGTAATGTAGGACAACTAGGCGAGCAAAACGAATGAACGACCTAAAATGAGGGAAGGCATTTAAAAGATAACTCCAGATGGAGCGTAAAAGAGCGGATTAACTCTACCAAGACGAAGAACCAATTAAAACCAGCTGTTAACCTTTGCCGAACATTAAAGTGCCAGGGCAGCCAGGATTCATAAGCAGATGAAACCCACAAATCATTGCAACCGAATCACTGTAGCCCCCCCCTTGCCCAACAGCTCACCTAAATGCACACGCAAAATTAGGACGCTACCCCAACTCTAACACCTCCGTGGAATATGGCAATATGGCTTATCTAGCAGACCACAAGTCACAGCAGGAATCAAAAACAACAGCTGCACCAACCCTAAACGCAATGCAGGCCCTTGTTCCAAACCTCAACGGTGTCACCAGCACTTTAACCTAACGGAATACGGCTGAATGCTTGAATGCGCACAAGAAAATTGGGGAGGCAGTTACACCCCTGATTCCAAAACCCTAAACCCGGACTGGAAAATGGCCCCCACAAGCCCATCCCTAATGTAGAGCAGCGTGGCCCAGAAGGCGACCAACCGAAAAGGAGTAATCCAACTGAAATTGTATAAGCAACGGAAGCCCATGATGACTTTCCAATATTAACAGCTGCACCAACCCTAACCCCCAACTCCATGTCCATGTTCCGAACTGCAACATTCTCACCGGCACATGACCCTAATCGAATGCGGCCGAATACGTGACTGCACAGAAGGGTCGACAGCACCAAAACTGTTCCAAAAACCCGACACCCCTACCGAAACAGTGGCCAACCAAAGCCCGACCGAATGCATCGCTGCGCAGCACGGATGCGGCCCTACAGTCGATATCGGATAAGCAAGTAAAAGCTCATAAAAGGCTACCCAAAACACAGAAATGACTTATCTAGTAACCCGAATACTAATGAACGCGCATTAATAGAAGTACATTGTGCACCGAATGCCGAAACCCCTGACTAGGCAGAATATTGATCAGCAGTCCCACGATAACCAATAGCGTTTTAATTGTTACCCGCTTATTGTACTTCCACCGAGACCACCGCCTGCCTCTTCGGGCACCCACTTTCGTCACCATCATCAACAATTATGCGCCGCCGTAAATGACGAGATATGATGAGGCGAAGAACTAATTCTACGATGACCAGCACGCCCTCCTGGCCTCATTGCCGAAAGAGGACGAACTGGCTGTCCTTGGTGATTTAAACGTCGGCGTCGGGACAAACAACACTGCATTGGCGCCAATGCGGGATCTCCAAAGCCTAGGCGGTTGTAACGATAACGGCCTCCTTCTGTGCACCTTCGCGGAACACTTTCTTCTGCTGACCCACAGCCTCATCCGCCTTCCAACGCGAGAGAAGCCCACGTGGATGGACCCCCAATCGCGGTGCTGGCAGCTGCTGAACTATGTTCTCTTCCGAATGCGAGACCAACAAGATGTGCTGGTGAGGCAGATGGCTGGAAGGATCACCACAATGTCAGCTCCGATTTCAACCCTGGCGGAAGGTCACAAGTTAAACGACCACCAGGTAAGGTAAATACTCTTGTAAATCAAACAGTGGCGAAGAAATACGCAGAATTGATTGACATCATGGAATTTCGTGACTTCTTATTCAACTGCGTATGGTCATTGCATATTAAAAATACGACGTAAACTGTTCAAGTAAACGTGGACCTAGAGGGATGAAACCTTATTGGTAGAAAAAGCAGTGAAATGCTGGTCTGATGGTGCGCATGGTGGGGAGGGGAAGGGGGAACATGTCAAACGTGATTGAAACTACAATGGCGGGACAGCAGTTAGTCAAGCAAGGAAGGGAATGGGAGGACGGCAAGGAGCATGGAGTTACGTCCAGTATCGATCCAAACCACGGCAATGCGAGGTTGATCACCTGAGCCAGCTGCATACAGAGTTCTGGTTTTCTTCGTCGTATTGCAGCGGCCTGTGCAAAGCGCAGGAGAGGCCCAGTCATCGCTCGAAGTACGACCTTAAATGCAGTCATTGGTTCCACCGTATGAACAGTGTCGACCAGGTAATTCGTAATTGAACTCTTGAGTACCTTATTTTCCACCCTTAAGAGAATTTGCATGACGTCAATAAATTCTGCGTATTTCTTCGCCTTTTCCTTATTCAAATTTATTCCAGGAAAAAAAGTATTTCACATACCTGAAAATACTCTTTCGTGAAATTTGCCTGCACACTGTTTCGATTTCAGCCCAAACACAGAAGGATCTGCGGGCTCCAGACGAAAATAACTCCGATGACCCAGCTCTTCTGCGGGAGAAATTACAGATTTTGAAGCGCTGGACCGAGCACGTTGAAAATGTTCACAATTGCTCATCAGCCATCTCCGATGGTGTCATCGACCCGCTCCCCAAGTGAACCCGATCAATGACCTGGATCTTCAGCCTTCCCTACCCGAAACCATCCGAACCATGCAACTTAATGCCAGCGTTAAAGCACCAGGATAAAATACAATCCCGGCGGAATTCTACAGAAGTGGGAACCCTCCGGTTGATGACGGAACCCAGAATAATATTCCAGGAGAGGTGGCACCAAGGAAAAGTTCCTGCAGATTTCAAAGACGTGACCATCGTCCATCTCTTCAAGCGGATGGGGAACTGGCAACTCTGTGATATTCACAGAGGCATCTCGTTGCTCAACATCGTCGGAAGATCTTCGCCCGTTTCCTTCTCAATCGTCTGAACGGTCACCTAGAGCAAGGCTTGCTCCCGGAAAGTCAATGTGGCTTCCACCGACACCACAGAACAACCGAAATGATCTTTGCCGCCCGCCAGCTACAAGAGAAGTGTCAGGAAATGCAAACTCACCTATACACTACCTTTGTGGATCTGACGAAAGCCTTTGACACGGTGAATCGCGATGCACTGTGGAAAGTCATGCAGATATTCAGCTGTCCTGAGTGGTTCACGCACATGGTGGGTCAGCTTCATGACGGGATGACAGCGCGCATCACTGACAACGGGACGGTATCCGAAGCATTCGCAGTGACAAACGGAGTGAAGCAGGGCTGCGTATTGGTTCCCATCCTGTCCAGTCTCATGTTCTCTGCTATGCTGACGAACTCCTACTGAATGAGCGCCCTGGGATCCTCATCGCCCGCAGAACTGAAATGCACCTTCCTAATAGGCAGCGTTTGCAGGCCCCAACGCGTGTATCTATGACTACAGTCCACCAACTGCACTTCGCGGACGACTGTATCCTAAACACCGCGACGGAAGAGGCGAGGCAATGGAGCATTTATTTCTTTTTCATAGGCTGCTCCTGTTTCAGACTAACAATAAATATGAAAAAACGATGGTCATGCATCAAGGTCAATGGTACCCAATTCAACATTGTGAAAAACCTCGCTTTTCTTTGTGGCACACTACCACGCAACAAGAAATTCAACGACAAGGTTGCACACCGGATCTTCAAAGCCAGTCAGGTGTTTGGCCGGCTGCAACCCACCGTGTTCAATTGCCATGGCATAGAACTGAACACAAAATTGAAGATGTACAATAGCGTCGTCTTAACCACATTTTTGCACGAAGCGGAGACGTGGACCGTCTACTGCAAGCAATCCAGAAAATTTAATAAATTTCATCTCAGCTGCCTCCGCTGAATACTGAGGCTGAGATGGCAAGAGAGGCCCCCGGACACCAAGTCCTCAAGTTTATTTTTTTAGTTTATTTGGTAAGGGTGATAGGCGATGCCTTTGAAAACCCTATTGTGTGCATGCCAGTGCGTTGGATACTGCGGGATATTTATATAATAATTATCCATATAAACGGCTTACTCGCAAGATATGAGCAGTATGGTAGTTTTATAGTTCACGGGGCCGTTACCTGATGTTCAGACTGTCGAGGGAAAACAGGTGACACAGGCCTTCATTCAGCAGCTATAAACAGCTTACTCGCAATATGTGAGTAGCATAGTAGTTTGATAGTTCACGGGGCAGTTACCTGAGGTTCAGACTGCCGAGGGAAAGCACGGGACACATATAGTCATTCAAGCCTTTCTTGAACAGCTGAAGGGATGTTACCTCCACGACTGATTGGGGGAGATCATTCCAGCTGTCTTCTACCCTTTGCGTGAAAAATTCAGAGCGGAGGTTTAGCCTGGACATTCTCGTGCGCAGTTATATCGAGTGCCCAAAAAGATTGGGAGAAATGTGCCACTGAAACATCTCCTTAAAGTTAAATCCATACTCAAGGCCATGTATTATCTTGATAAGATCACCTCTTTGCTGCCTGTAACACAGTGGAAAGATATTAAGGCAGCTCCGTTTTTCTATGTACGATCGTTCTTTAAAACCATTTACCAGCGTTGTTGCACGGTGCTGTACATTTTCGAGGCATGTTTTATCCTTTGCCAGCCATGGCCGCCAAGCCTGTATGCCATCTTCTAGACGAGGCCAAACAAAGGTGCTCTAAACTCGCCCAAAAAGTCCTTGTCAAGGGTTAAAAATGTCCTTTTGATTGCATGTAATTCTCTCGTGGTATTTTTTTGCAGCCTTCGTGAACTGCATTGCTGGTTTCATGTTGCTCTGTATCCCAAACCCCGAGATCCTTCTGTGAAGATTCTGCGGGGAAGAGTAACGCTTTTTAGGTAATATGCCCTGACGCTCTCCTAAGAGTGGTAGTTGGTTGGACGCAGATGAAGGACGTCACACTTTTGCACGTCGAACTCAAGGAATTAATTACTTGAACTACGTTTGCAGTCGGTAGAAATTATTTGGAAGGGCATTTTGATCGTTTGGTCCCTTGATGACTTGCCAGAGCTTAACGTCGTCGTCAAATATTATTTTACCACAGTCGAGTTCCTGTAGGCTTTAATTAACATATAGGATACAGAGTAAGGGTCCGAGAACCAAGCCCTGAGGCACACAGCTAGTCACGTTCACCCAGTCTGTCAGACACGCTGTTTTCGACCAACCAGGAACTCCATTATCCATTTTAAAAGAGCACCCCTGATATCGAATGCGCTGAGCTTATGCAGAAGGCGGTAGTGGGGAACAGTGTCAAATGCTTTGTGGAAATCGATATACACGACATCGACCTCGAAGCCCTCTTCTAAAACCCTGGTCCAGGCCTCCAGGCAAGTTAGCGAATTTGAGAGACAGGAGCAGCCTCTCCGAAACCCGTCCTGAAAATTCTGTAGAATGTTATTTTCGTCACAAAATTTTTGTATAGCACTCTCGACGAGGATTTCCATCGTTTTGCATGAGAGGCAAGTCAAATTGATAGGCCGGAAGCTGTTTGCTGTCATCCGGCTACCTCCCTTTTATAAAGGAACGAGGTGGGCTAGCTTCCACTGTGATGGCAGTCTCCCGGTTCCCATTGACACCTCAAAGGGAATTGAAGGAGGTTTTGCCTGCTCCGTTGATATTTCCTTGAGTACCAGCCCAGGAATCCCATCGAGTCCAGGAGACTTTTCTGGCTTAATTTGACTGAAGGCACATCTAACTTCCTCGACGCAAAAGGCAACGGTTGCAATGAGGGCAGTATGTCTTCTGGGGCTTCCACCGTAAAAACCGATTTAAAAAACGGAGACAGTAATTTTGCTTTCTGTGGCCCTTCAACTTATAAGTTTCAAAGGCTGTGTTTTAGACACGCAATATCATCCCTGTGTTTTCTCCTACTGTGAATGTACTCATAGAAATTCTTGGGGCATATGATGGATTCTGCAGTCAGACGGCACTCAAACAAAGTTCTACCAATCCATATATTTTTGTAGCAGTTGTTTCGTTGCTCATTTTATTCGGCGAATGTCTTTTAATCATGAAGAGGTAAGTTCATTTTCCACAGCCTCTGCTCCTTCTTCATGATGTTTTTTGTCCCACGGCGGCTAAGCACTTGGCCTCACTATTTTCATAGGGCGATGGGATGCTTTAGATGCTCCATAATACCCCGAAAATACTACCAGAAATCTTCTAAATCTGTCAGGTTAACTGACCAGGGTTCCTCTGAGATAACACACCTCATTGCATTTAAATCACCCTTCTAAACATTTCTACACCTTTTAGTTTGTGATTTGGGGTTCAATAAGAGAGAGCAGACGCAGGTAAAAGCAATATGGTCACTTAAGCCGAGTGGAAGTTGTGCATTAACTTCCCTTATGACCCCTTCTTCTTTACTAAAGACGAGGTCTAGGCAGTTCGATCGTTGTCTGTGTCTCCATCTTGTTCCGAATTTTATGTGTTGAACAAGGTAGTTTGTCTTGAGTAAATTGAAGTAGCTTGAGGTCGAATGATGCTAATGCAGCATTTGCTACGGTGATCTTCCGGTTTATTCCTGGAGCGTTAAAGTCACCCAGAAGTAGTAAGTTCTCACTCTTACAAAACAACTTCAATGCAGTAAAAAAGTTGGATTTCAAAGATGTGACCATCGTCCATCTCTTCAAGCGGATGGGGAACAGGCAACTCTATGATAATCACGGAGGCATCTCGTTGCTCAACATCGCCGGGAAGATCTTCACCCGTATCCTTCTCAATCGTCTGAACGGTCACCTAGAGCAGGGCCTGCTCTCAGAAAGCCAATGTGGATTCCGCCGACACCGCGGGACAACCGATATGATTTTTGCCGCCCGCCAGCTTCAAGAGAAGTGCCAGGAGATGCGAACTCACCAAAAAACTACCTTCGTGGATATTACGAAAGCCTTTGTTACGGTGAATCTCGATGGACTGTGGAAAGTAATACAGATAATCGGCTGTCCTGAATAGTTCACGCACATGGGGCGTCAGCTTCATGACGGGATGACGGCTCGTGTCAATGACAACGGGACGGTATCCGAAGCATTCGTAGTGACCAACGGAGTGAAGCAGGGCTGCGTATTCGCTCCCACCCTGTTCAGTCTAATGTTCTCGGCTATGCTGATGGATGCCTACCGTGATGAGCAGCCTGGGATCCGCATCGCCTACAGAACTGACGGGCACCTTCTCAACAGTCGGCGTATGCAGGCTTAAACGCGCGTGTCTACTACTACAGTCCATGACTTGCTCTTCGCGGACGACTGCTCCCTTAACACCGTAACGGAGGAGGACATGCAAAGGAGTATGTAACTCTTCGCCGCAGGCTGCGCCGATTTTGGATTAACAATAAGTACAGCCAAAACGGTTGTCATGCACCAGCCGCAACCCAGCGCGGAATACAATGCTCCCCGAATCAATGTCAACTGTAGTAAAGTCAAAAACGTGGAAACCTTCGCTTATCTAGGAAGCACGCTGTCACGCAACACGAGAATCGATCACGAGGTTGTCCAATGCATCTCCAAAGCTAGTCAGGCATTCGGCCGGCCGCAGGCCTCCGTGTGGAATCTCTACGGTATTCACCTGAGCCCCAAACTGAAGATGTACAAGGCCGTCGTTTTGACGACACTCCTTTACGGAGAGGAGACCTAGACCGTCTACTCGAACCAAGCCAGGAAGCTGAATCACTTTCATCTCAGCTGCCTCCACAGAATACTGAAGCTGAGATCGCAAGACAGGATCCCGGACACGGAAGTCTTGGAGCGGACTGGAAACCTCAGCATCCACGCCATGCTGAGGCAAGTGCAACTGCGATGGAGCGGCCACCTGGTAAGAATGGACGACGAGCAACTTCCCAAACGAATTTTCTACGGAGAAGTCACTACGGGTGTTCGCCGACAGGGAGGTCAAAAACGACGCTACAAGGACACTTTGAAGAAATCGCTGGAGCATCTGCAAATCAACCCAACGACCTGGAAGGACCTCTCCCAGGATTGGCCGGCATAGAAAAAATCAATGAAGACTGGTTCAGCAATCTATGAGGCCAACCGTATCGCCACCGCCTAGGCCAAAAGAGCGGCACGAAAGTCACCAGCGTACCGGACCAACACCGCCAATGCCCAGGCCCTGCCAACATGCCCACGCTGTCAACGCATCTTCCGCGCGCGAATCGGCCTGGTCAGACATCTTCGGACGCAATGCACCAACAATCCGACAATTCAAACTTCTACGTCAAATTCTGCCAACCCTCATTCAGACTCCCCCACCCTCACTCCTGGCATCAATTGAATTACTCCCACCGTCATAGAGACAACATCCCTCTTCTCATCGCCAGTTACCCCCACCACCGCAACCACCACCATCGTCGCCTTCACTACCACCACCACCATCTGCTATGGGAACTCTCTCCTAAAGTGTCCTCAATGCGACCGCACATTCACCTCACGCATCGGTCTGGTCGGTCACTTGCAAATCCATCGTACAGAGGTTGATAAACCAGTGACTGGAGCACCAACACACAGCAGAGATCGCCGCCTCCACTGCCCTCACTGTCCTCGCACATCCACTTATCGCATGAGCCTATTCGGTCACATACGCATCCATGACAGCGGAATTCACCGCAATGCCGACAACACCGATACATCATGCACACTCTTCGCTCCTGCCATTCCGACCGCCACTGCCACCCCCACTTCCATGAATGACATCCCCCCAGCCTCTACCGATTTCTCCTGCACACAATGCACCCGAAACTTCAACTCACGCATTGGCCTGGTCGTTCACCTACGAATCCATCGTACGGAGGCTGGTGAACCAGTGGCTTGGGCTCCGACATACAGTCGCCGCGCCCGCCTCCACTGCCCTCTCTGCTCCCACACATTTACACACCGCATGGGCCTATTAGGACACATGCGCCTCCACGAAAACCTGCGGTAAACCACCGGAGGCTAAGCCACATTAGCACAAACCATGTACACTATTACATAGACAGCACCCTCACAATCATCATAATGAACCTGATAAAATCCCAGTTTCCTAGAAACTGCGGCTTGGAAGGCTGCCAATATGACGCTTCCACCAGACCACGCCATCAGCCCAGTGTATGTGCTGTGTGTCGAGTGGCTGACCAGTAGACTGGGAGCCAAACGCTGATGGCTCCTCCATATCACCTGCTTTAGTGAATCCTGGTGTGTGCGTTATGGGGGCTAGGTCGTGCTGTGGCAAGCGCAGAAGGGTACGCCGACCCGTCAGCCAATGCGCCCACTCCCACCTCAGACAACTGACTGGCTCGGATGGTGGTCTGATTGTGGTGGTGGGGGAGAGAGTGAGGTCAACAGCTCAGCGCATTTTCCTCACTATAAACAATCTGACGCGCTTGAAACTATCACGGTGCGCTAAAAGCCGTGGGTTTGGAAGGTTGCCAACTGACGGGATAACTAGGACCGCGTGGTCATCCCCTATGTGTGTTTTGTGTGGTGTGGCTGACTGGCGGAATGGAAAGTCAGGCTGCAATGGCTCCTTCTTAATGCAGCCTTTTTGGCACTCCCACTCCGTGGAAGCAGAGCCAGGTGTGGTGGTACACACAGGGGTGGCTCCGGCCGCGCCAGCCACCGGAGTCCTCTCCCATCTCCGGTCTTCTTGACTCCATCTTCACACCGGGCTCAGGTCGGGAAGGAGGAGAGAGTGCGGTAGCTGCAGCGCAAGGCTACTATCACTTTAATCTAATTCACGCGCAATTCACCGTCCCTGCACCACCCTTCTGTGGAGCATACGGTGGACATCTTCAGACTACGACTGTCGAACTCTCGGCCACCTCTAACTGGTACCCAAATCTCACCTGTGGCTCCTCGAAGCTGCGTTTGTAGTGACCCAACGCAGTGCCCATACTGAACGCTGAACCTCTCACGCTTACATGCACGTGCGCACCACTGGCTGTCTGGGCCTCGACAATCCACCCCGGCCAATCATCTTCAGGGTGGAATCACACCTAATCGCGCTGGATGCCCCGTGACGATCACACGGTTTCATTTACTTGGGGGCGTCACAGACGCGGCGGCTGGACGTGCCCTCATCCGGCATCCAACTTCCCTCAACCCCTTTGGCTATAGTTCTGTACAGAATAAATTATCCTGCCAACTGGCGTCCCACGTCTTATCTCCTTCTACGAAACCGGGCCAAAAGGTCGTAGTGGCCAGGGCCTCCCGTATCAACGTAGCCTGCTGCGGTAGGTTCGTCCCAGCGGCCAAACCCTGGTCAACTGTTATGACCAGCGGTCTAAACCAGGTGAGGGTCTCCGGTGTTGTTTGTGTCTCCACACCCGGTACGTCTGCGCAATTCCCCCTGCTCCACCCCCCTCCCAGCCACCCTCACCCCACCCTTCTCCATGCCCTTCCCCCTCTCTCCTCTTCCCAGCCTACTCTCACTCTATCGTTCTACCCTCCACTCCCACCGCCAACTCTACAACAACCACCAAGGAATCTCTCTGCTCAATATCACCGGGAAGATATTCGCCCGTTTCCTTCGCAATCGTCTGAACGGTCACCTACAGCAAGGACTGCTCCCGGAAAGCCAATGTGGCTTTCGAAGAAACCAATGAACAACCGACATGATGTTCGCCATTCGCCAGCTACAAGAGAAGGACCAGAAGATACGAACTCACCTATACACTACCTTCGTGGATCTAACGAAAGCCTTCGATACGGCGAATCACGACTGAATGGGGAAGATCATGCAGAAATTCGGCTGTCCCAAGCGATTCACACACATGCTGCGTCAACTCCATGATGGCTTAATGGCGGGCGTTATGGACAATGGAGCCGTCTCAGAGACCTTCGCAGTGTCCAACATAGTGAAGCAGGTCTGCATCCTCGCCCTTGATTCAGCTAATCTTTGAGCAGGCTTAGAAGCCGTCTGAAGAAAAACAGCTAGCCGATGAGGTCAACTTTGCCAAAAACCGTTCGTTAAATGTTATGAACTTCTTTTGATGCACAATAAAATTGCAGAAAAAAACACAGCACCCCATACTTCGAGACGCCTTAAGAAACCCCATAACTGACGCTAATTTGAGGGCTGATATTTTCAATTATTTCTTGTCCAGAACTTTTAGTGAATATTCGGTTGCTACATATCCGACTTTTCGGGTTTGGACCGGATATTGCCCTTGAAAGCGAAACCTTTCCTATTTTACGGAAGGAATCACACATTCTGCCTATACCTAAACATGACCAATCTACGTCATTTTGACGAATAAAGGCCAATAAAATCACTTACCACAGCCTCGACGATCTTGGAGACCTTGATCAAAGGCGAGGTGCTGCTTCACCTAACAGTGAGTAACCTACTAAATGCGGCTCATCATGGGTTCCTCGAAAAGAGATCTAGTGAAACCTACCAGCGCTCTTTCTTTGATCATGTGCTACAATCTTGAGACAGCGTTTTTGCACTTTATACCGCTTATGTCGATTTGACTAAGACTTTTGCTCATGTTGACCATGATCTCCTCCAGCTGAAACTTGCCTCCTACGGCATCGGTAACAAGCTACTGAACTTAATATCCTCCTATTTGCATGCTCGCACAGAGAGGTACAATTTCAAATATTGTATTTAAGCCCACATATGCGACGGGTGTAGTTATTCAGGGTAGTATGGATGACCCGCGCTTATTCTGCCTTTTTGTCAACGATGTTCCCGATTGTTTTCAGCATGGTAGGACCTTTACGTACGCTGACGATTAAAAAGGTTCCTATCGATATAAACCGGCAGATCGCGAACTCGTGTATGAGCGCTTAAAAAAGGATCTTCAGGCCTTTGCTCAGTGGTGTTCCACATAGTGTCTTTCCTTTTCTTGGCACATATGCTCCGTTATGGTTGGCGACGAGCATCATCCCCAGCTAAGCATATACGGTCACGACCTAAATGTCCTCGGAGTAAGTTAGGAGCTGGGCACATCATATTCTAGTGGTCGTAATCCGTCAGAGAATTGTGCTCTGACTGTCTCGGAAGTACGCCGAACTACTGGGTTTATTCTCAGAAATTTCAAAACCTTCAAAATTCGAACCAACCATTATTAAATGTACAGTAGACCTAGTCTGGAATGCTGCTTGTTTCTTTCTAGCCTTCTGCACACTAATGAACGGAAGAAGATAGAGTCGGTTCAGCATGTTTTTACTAAAAGAGTTTTCTCTTCACAACAAATTCAAATGTCCTACCTAAAAAGGCTGTGAGCATAAGAATCTCGACGCGTTGTGGCTTCGCAGATTACAGAAGGGAGTATTTTTACTGTATAAACATTTGAACAGTTGTACCTTGAATCCCCTTACTACTGTGAGGCAGCTCGATCATGCTCGGAGCACCAGTCATCGAGATGTCTTTTTATTTCTTCCTCTGACACGCACAGTTAGATATCGCTAGTAATTTTTAAGTAAACACCGTAGCAATCTGGCATCCAAGAATGGCCTTTTAGAGCAAGAGAACAATATATTCGAAGCAGTAATTTTCGGAGAATGATGAAGCATTAAGATCAAAGGGAAAGCTCTAATATCAAGAAGACAATCACCGCTATGCCAACTAATGTGGTCTTGACTTTAGAAGTCATACTCATCTATGACAAGGGAAGAGTCAGAAATTAGGAGATGAGTCCAAGATTCTGTAACGCATTAAAAAGCGGGCGTCAGCTGAAAAAAACAGCCACAAGTTGAGCCATCTTATGCCTAACAGTTCTAGCATTTAGACATATGATATCTGATGTATTTTGAGTATTGGGACTCTGGCTAGCATTATTTAGAATTTTTTTAGGGCTGATGAGTAAATTTTAAACCAATATCGGTTGAGAAATAATTACCGACAGGTGGTTGGTAGGAAGAGTTGAAATATTTGCGGATGCCGTTTTCTGATATGGAAAACTGTGGAGAGGTTAAACAGGGATAGGCTTGTTGGGAGATTAGAAGGCAGCTAGATGTTAGTAGGGAGGGGGGGGCGGCATTCTCGTAAGGTGAAAATTCTGAGCTGTGAGTAAGGTTAGTGTTGAGACGATTCGCGTCATAACTATTGACAGATGAAGTAAAAGGCATCTGTTTGGATCCCAAAGCGTCAAACTGCTTTTTTGGGCTATAATATGACTCATGGAGTTCAGAGACGAGCTAGATTGAAAAAGCCTTTTGGGTGAGGGTGGGCACTCTCATCGAGACTCACCGATTTTGTGGTGTGTCTCGGGAGAACTACGTTGGAAGGGGGGGAAGCAGTCAGTCTTGGCGCTCTAGACGGATTCGTGGATATAAAAGCTGGGCTTACGACAGGGTCAAAA
Organism: Schistocephalus solidus; assembly: GCA_017591395.1. Taxonomy (NCBI): domain Eukaryota; kingdom Metazoa; phylum Platyhelminthes; class Cestoda; order Diphyllobothriidea; family Diphyllobothriidae; genus Schistocephalus; species Schistocephalus solidus. The sequence continues at coordinate 87,515 of WEDG01002968.1, forward strand.
GTGAATTATAACGAAGTTCCTGGTCGCGAGGCCGAAGGTGTAATGAATTGGCTGGAAGAGAAATAGCAGGTGAGGTAAGGGATGTTTTTGAACCGGACGTCCAAGGCGATTGATGAACCGGCTGAGAGGTTGATGATCTATTTGAGAGGAGGGAGCCAATTCTTCACCCCATCGGTGTAAGATCTCCACAAGGGAAAAATTGTGATAGCTCTAAATAACGAGAAATACGATCTTATTATGCAAAGACTGAGTCCACCTCGATTTATTAAAAAGTTTAATATGATCGGATTCTTGACACGCGCGGAGAGGCGTTTGACATCCGCTATTTTGTAGTTGAAGCTGCATGGGTACAGAAATTCCTGTACTGCCCTATTCAGTGAGAAACTTACCCTTTTCCGTACTTTCTACCATTGGAAGCCTGGGAACAGCGCATTCTTCGCAGCTCCACTTTAGCAGGTGGTCCTTGGTCCCTGCATAACCTCATCACTCATAATGCAGAAATTTTCCAGCGCTGCAATGCTAACTCACAGTTTGATAGACGTGAACTAGAGGAAACTGCCAAGAACGCTTTCAAAAAATCTCACGACAGCCTGCAAAAGGCGAAAGGTAAGCAGTTCTCATTACATTTGCTTGTACAATCCATTTACATACGAATCATGTAAATTTGACGGTGGTCCAGGAACATTGAGGTCAGCCAACTGAAATCGGATGGAAAATTGTTTCCAGTTCTTAAAATATAACATTTAAACCACTTCTCTAGCCTTCCACACAATCTACTTACACTTGCAACTAACGCCTGTGGGTAAGATAATGGAGTAATATGTGACTGGATCATAAAGGAAGTGCCCTCCGGGCCGAACATATTAAGAGCGTGCTATCGCGTTCGAATTCTTATAAGGGAAGGCGATTGTAACATCAAATGAGCGTCTGTCCCTGATAACATTTTTTAAAAGAAATGTGCCGTTTCAGTTCTACCTGTCCAATGTATCACTGGCGACCAAATGGACAAGAGAGAGAATATCTGTGATGTTACCGTCAAATAGGTGCTCAGGCATAGAGAGAGAACTGGCTCAAACTTCAACAGGAAGTCATTTAAATTATCTAAATCGGACAGCTTATGCTGTTTTGCTTCAACAACGGGTGACATATTCACATAACTATTGTGGCTACTAGATGTACAGAGGCTACGCCGGGGTTCAGAGGCTGGGATCTGTCGATGAGCTGAGTCGTTTGTTCTCATTTTTCCTTTAAGTAGGCTGCAATTTGACGAAACTTCAGAAAAGTAAGACAACTGATTTTCTGGAATAATCTAGCAGATCTTGCGATCTGAGTTGCCAACAGGTTCCATGCTGTGGGATGACAATGAGGGGTGGCACTGTCTATTCATTTTAAACTCTTTGTAGCAAACTTCTTTTCTGTGAAATTCCTTTTTGAGATTTCTCTTTGTTTCTTCCAAATTTCTGTATCATTTTACTGCCCTTTTCCGTTTATGTCAACGAACAAATAATCTTAGCTCTGGGGTGTTATCCGATCCAAGATTATAGTGTATAGATTTCTAATGAATACACCGGCATTCAAGTGAACGTTATACCCTCATAGGCATTTGTATAATCGAACTTCCTTATTTTTGAATCTACTTTTTGCAATTAGTCGTTTAGATGCCCAATCTTAGGTCCATGAATTCCACAAAAATCAGATAGCCACTTGAGACAGAGTCAACAAGAACCGTTCATGGTTATAACAGGAAGCACTTCGTGACGCCATTCGATTATCCGCAGCCAGAATAATGTTACTCGAATGTACGTCGGCTGTCACTGACCTGGTGAGAACGTGGGCCGCGAATTCCTGCGGTGCTGCGTGTAGAATCTCGACCTCAGTGAAGGCTTATCCATCTAACACTCGTTCCTGCCTTCTGATTTGCGAGCTTTCAACTTGTCGACCACGAAACTTTGACACGATCACTCTAGGTTCGTCGATACTGGTGGATGAACATTGAGTGGCTGTAGATAAACTGCGATAATTTTAATGCACAAAGACACAGCATAAGCGAAGACAACTAAGTCTGTTGGCACAGCCATGGTCACAACCTTTTGGATACTACTACATCATCCACTCCTGCACCCAACTCGCAGTTGCTGTTCCACGAAATCATAATCATCAAGGCAACCATACTCCGGTAACTTTCCTGGACCGATGATATAAACCCGGGGGTGTCCGGCGTGTGTGTGCCTTCACATCCCGTAGTTCCCGAGCTGAAGACGAGGACCAAAGAGAGGGAATATGGCTCCAAATACGGGACGAGAAAAGCATAGTTATGAAGAGGTCCTTGCCGAGAAGAGGCAGGATAAAGGGCGTGTACTCAAATTTAGAGTGCATTTCAATAAATTGAGTGAGCTCCAGACGTTTTTGGTGAAAAAACACCAGATATAATTGCCCTGACAGAAAAGTGGCTCTCAGCAGATATTGGAGAACATGAAATGTCACTCCGTGGTTATCAACTCATTAGAAGAGACAGAAGAGGCTGCGGAGGAGAAATCACTGTTTATATTGGCCAAATGTGAGTGCGATTTCCGAGGTACATCCCATGATAGGCGTTCACCCTTGAACTCCCTATTCACATTCAAAAATGTCAATAGAATAAACTTTAACAATAACAAACCAGACAAATGAAAACTTAAGTTAATCTATATGTGTGGGCCAGGCGCAAGCTGCCACTACTGACACAATCTTCACTTTATGTACAATCGTTTCTCAGCAAATGAGCATCTAGTTTGCAGTTAAATTTGTTAACAGTTTCTGAGAGGACCAAATTGTCAGGGAATCCGTTCCATGCTCTAACGACACTCTGCAAAATGGCTTTCCGACGGACGTTCGCGTGAAAGAAATTCCTCCGCAGTTTAAAGGGATGACCCCGCAGATGTTCCGTCCCATACAATTCAAAGGATTCAGCAAATTCTAGGGCAGACTCATGGCCTTTGACAATCCGGTAGGTTTGCCTGTAATTGTTCGACGCCTTCATCAGTTTTTAACAAAGGGATGGGGTCTTTATTTCGAGTGCACTGCCTAATGTAGATGTAGAAGAGCTTCGGGTTTTCTGCTGCACCGTTTATCAATTTACTCTCAAAACTTTGGCGGGCTTTATAAACCAGGCCTTTTACCCTGTTCCTCTGCGTCTTGTACTTCGTCAGCGATTCGGCGGTCTTTTCCCTGAGATACATTTGCCACAGCTTTCACTTGCAGTTTACTTCACTATTCAGTGTGTTCGTTAGCCACTGGGGCCTGTTGGTGATCTTTTTTTTTGAATTAGGACAGTTGTTGGTGATAAGTCCTTGCAATACGGCCTTAAATTGTAACCAATCCTCGAGAATACACCCGGTGAATGTTTCATTCCAATCTAAATGGCGCACATCAATTTTCAATTTGGGTAAAGTCTCCACGCCATAGGTTGCGGTTGACTGTGATGCTTCGATCGGGGACAGAGAAGAGTGAATATTCCCATTGTAGGACTACGTGATCACTTTTGCCCAGTGGAGATAGACAGTTCACAGCATCTACGCTGTCAGGCACCTTTGTCAATACAAGGTCCAAATAATTAGCCTGTTCCCTCTCGCGTATTCTGGTCGGAGACAGGACGTGTTGAGTTAAGAAGCGTTTGTGTATAGCTTCTAGGAGGCGGTGATCGAAGTTTAATTCCGAGCCTGTTGCCGAGCTCAGATTCCAATAAATATTCGGAGCGTTAACGTCGCTCATAATCATAACTTCGGATCGACTAGCAAACAATACTAAATCATCTATCAGTCTACTATCTAACTGCGGATCGTTTCTCGGTGGTTGGTAGACTGTTAGGATCTTAAGTGCTTGAGACCCCGGCTTTCTGATGGTGAGGCACATGGCTTCAGTTTCGCACGCGAGCTTTTCTTTTTTTTCTGAAGTGAGCAGGCCATATCTGACATAAGTCAACACACCCCCACCATGACGTCCTGATATATCCTTGCAGTTCTATAAGTGGTTTCTGGTATATGGACTCCGAAGAATAATAGGTAAATAATTTCTGAAATAATTAAGTGCAGGACATGGAGTCAGATGATTCGGAAATGAAATTTTCTGGTCAGACCCGAAATGTCAATGAACATTTGGGTCGAAGACAATCAACCACTGTGGAATAACCACGTAATGACATTCTGAAAACAAGAAGTACTACAAGTAGTATGAATCTTATATGGCAAAGACGTTATACCGTACTTCCGACATAGATACTAGCTAAAAGCCCAGACACGTGTTTCGCCGATGTTTCTGCTGCTGTGTGACACAGCAACGAGGGGTTCGGCTCCTCAGTGGGTCCCCCAGCGTTCTCTATGCGGTTTCTGGTACATGGACTCCAGAGAATAATCAAGGAAATAATTTCTGAAATTATTAAGTGCAGGACATGGAGTCAGATGATTCGGAAATGACTTTTTAGGGTCAGACCCGAAATTTAAATGAAAATAAGGATCGAAGACAATCAACCACTGTGGAATAACCAAGTAATGTCAATTCTACAAGCAAGAAGTACTACAAGTAGTATGAATCTTATATGGCAAAGACGTTATACCGTACTTCCGACATAGATACTAGCTAAAAGCCCAGACACGTGTTTTCGCCGATGTTTCTGCTGCTGTGTGACACAGCAACGAGGGGTTCGGCTCCTCAGTGTGTCCCCCAGCGTTCTCTATGCGGTTTCTGGTATATGGACTCCAGAGAATAATCGGGTAAATAATTTCTGAAATTATTAAATGCAGGACATGGAGTCAGTTGATTCGGAAATGACGACATTTTAGTGGCAGACCTGAAATTTTAATGAACATTTAGGTCGAAGACAATCCACCACTGTAAAAAACCACGTAATGCCCATTCTACAAACAAGTAGTACTACAAGTAGTATGAATCGTATATGGCAAGAACGTTATACCGAACTTCAGACATAGATACCAGCTTAAAGCCCAGAAACGTGTTTCACCGATGTTTCTGCTGCTGCATGACGCAGCAACGAGCGGTTCGGCTCCTCAGTGGGTCCCCCAGCGTTCTCTATGCGGTTTCTGATATATGTATTTTAGAGAATAATCGGGTAAATAATTTCTGGAATGACTAAATGCAGGACATGGAGTCAGTATATTCCGACATGACATTTTAGAGTCAGACCCGAAATTTCAATGAACATTTAGGTCGAAGACAATCAACCACTGTGAAAAGTCCACGTAATGCCCATTCTACAAACAAGTTGTACTACAAGTAGTATGAATCTTATATGGCAATAACGTTTAATTTTACTTCCAACATAGATACTAGCTTAAAGCCTAGACACGAGTTTCGCCGATTTTTCTGCTGCTGTGTGACACAACAACGAGGGGTTCGGCTCCTCAGTGGGTCCGCCAGCATTCTCTATGCGGTTTCTGGTATATAAAATCCAGAGAATAATCAAGGTAATAATTTCTAAAATGAGTAAGTGCAGGACATGGAGTCAGGTGATTCGAACATGACTTTTTAGGGTCAGACCCGAAATTTCAATGAACATTTGGGTCGAAGACAATCAACCACTGTGGAATAACCACGTAATGCCCATTCTACAAACAAGTAGTACTACAAGTAGTATGAATCGTATATGGCAATAGACGTTATACCCGTACTTCCGACATAGATACTAGCTTAAAAGCCCAGACACGTGTTTTGCCGATGTTTCTGCTGCTGCGTGACGCAGCAACGAGGTTCGGCTCCTCAGTGGGTCCCCAGCGTTCTCTATGCGGTTTCTGGTATATGGACTCCAGAGAATAATCAAGGGTAAATAATTTCTGAAAATTATTAAGTGCAGGACATTGAGTCAGATGATTCGGACATGACTTTTTAGGGTCAGACCCGAAAATTTCAATGAACATTTAGGGTCGAAGACAATCAACCACTGTGGAATAACCACGTAATGCCAATTCTACAAACAAGTAGTACTACAAGTAGTATGAATCTTATATAGCAAAGACGTTATACCGTACTTCGACATAGATACTACCTAAAAGCCCCGACACGTGTTTCGCCGATGTTTCTGATTCGGCGTGACACAGCAACTAGGGATTTCGGCTCCTCAGTGGGTCCCCTAGCGTTCTTAATGCCGTTCCTGGTACATGGACTGCAGAATATAATCGGGTTAATAATTTCTGAAAATATTAAGTACAGGACATGGAGTCAGGTGATTCGGACATGACTTTGTAGGGTCAGACCCTAAATTTCAATGACTATTTGGGTCGAACACAATCAACCACAGTAAAATAACCACTTGATGACAATTCTCTAAAATAGTAGTAATACAAGTAGTATGAATCTTATATAGCAAAGACGTTATACCGTACATACGACATAGATACTACCTAAAAAGCCCCGACACGTGTTTCGCCGATGTTTCTGATTCGGCGTGACACAGCAACTAGGGGTTCGGCTCCTCAGTGGGTCCCCTAGCGTTCTCAATGCCGTTCCTGGTACATGGACTGCAGAATATAATCGGGTTAATACTTTCTTAAATTATAAAATGCAGGACATGGAGTCAGGTGATTCGAAACATGACTTTTGTAGGGTCAGACCCCAAAATTTCAATGAACATTTGGGTCGAAGACAATCAACCACTGTGGAATAACCACGTTATGCCCATTCTACAAACAAAGAAAGTACTACAAGTAGTATGAATCTTATATGGCAAAGACGTTATACCGTACTTCACGACATAGATACTAGCTAAAAGCCCAGAAACGTGTTTCACCGATGTTTATGATGCTGTGTGACACAGAAACGATGGGTTCGGCTCCTTAGAGGGGTCCCCTAGCCTTATCTTTGCGGTTTCTGGTATATGGACTTCAAATAATAAACCGGGAAATAATTTCTTAAATAATTAAATGCAGGACATGGGATCAGTTGATTCGGACATGATATTTAAAGTCATACCCGAAATTTCAATGAACATTTAGGTCGAAGACAATACACCACTGGAAAAACCACGTAATGCCCATTCTACAAACAAGTAGTACTACAAGAAGTATGATTCTTATATGGCAAGAACGTTATACCGAACTTCAGACATAGATACCAGCTTAAAGCCCAGACACGTGTTTCACCGATGTTTATGATGCTGTGTGACACCGCAACGATGGGATCGGCTCCTTAGTGGGTCCCCCAGCGTTCTTTATGCGGTTTCTGATATATGTATGCTAGAGAATAATCTGGTAATTAATTTCTGATATTATTAAGTGCAGAACATGGAGTCAGGTGATTCGAACAAGACTTTTATGGTCAGACCCGAAATTTCAATGAGCATTTGTGTCGATAACTATCAATTAGTCTGGAATACCTACCTAATGCCCATTCTAAAAACAAGTAATACTACAAGTAGTATGAGCCTTATATGGCAATAACGTTATACCGTACTTCCGACATAGAAACCAGCTAAAAGCCCAGACACGTGTTTTGCCGATGTGTCTGCTGCTGTGTTACACAGCAACGAGGGGTTCGGCTCCTCAGTGTGTTCCCCCGCGTTTTCTCTGCGGTTTCTTGTATATGGAATCCAGTGGAATAATTAGGTTAATAATTTCTGAAATAATTATGTGCAAGACATGGAGTCAGGGGATTCGGACATGACTTTTTAATGTTAGACCCGAAACTTCAATGAACATTAAGGTCGATGAAAATCAACCACTGTGAAAAAACCCAATTCTGCCCATTCTACAAACAAGTAGTACATCAAGATGTCTGAACCTTATATGGCAATGACATATACCGTACATCTGACATATATACTAGCTGAAAGCCCAGTCACGTGTTTCGGCAGTTTCTGCTGCTGTGTGACACAGGAACGAAGGGTTCGGCTCCTCAATGGGTTCCCCAGCGTTCTCTATGCGGTTTCTGGTACATGAACTCCAGTATATAATCGCGTAAATAATTTCTGAAAATATTAAGTGCAGGACATGGAGTCAGGTGATTCAGACATGACTTTGTAGGGTCAGACCCGAAATTTCAATGAACATTTGGGTCGAACACAATCAACCACAGTAAAATAACCACTTGATGCCAATTCTACAAACAAGTATTTATACAAGTAGTATGAATCTTATATAGCAATGACGTTATACCGTACTTCCGACATAGATACTAGCTAAAAGCTCAGACACGTGTTTCGCCGATGTTTCTGCTTCGGCGTGACACAGCAACGAGGGGTTCGGCTCCTCAGTGGGTTTCCTAGCGTTCTCTATGCGGTTTCTGGTATATGGACTCCAGAAAATAATCGGGTAAATAATTTCTGAAATTATTAAGTGCAGGACATGGAGTCAGGTGATTCGAACCTGAATTGTTAATGAACATTTTGGTCAAAGACAATCCACCACTGTGGAATGACCACGTTATGCCCATTCTACCTATATATATATATATATAAATGTGACTTAATGAATAAAGTGATTGTTTTAAAAATATTTAAATAAAATCATAACTGGAGGCAAAATGTTTTTTGTTTTTTTATTAATGAAGAAAATTTGACATCATACGCCTTATAAATGCCATAGTAGACAACATGCAGTTTAATGTAATGGAATAGAGAGACTTGTCAAGATCACTTTATATTTGATGGCTCACACAAAGGCAAAGTGTAATCTCGTAGGACGACAATAATAACTGTTGCACAAGTAAAGCACTATTTTTTTACACGAATTATGTCTTTACTTAATGCATAATGACATTAAATATTTTTTACTAGCATTTTATTTAAGTGGCATTTGAGGCCATTTTATGTCATTTAATATTTGCTTGAGCAAAATAAGAAATATTTGTTCATACGGTTGTGTGTCACGTTTGGTCAGCAGTAATCATAAGGCACACGAAAACCCCTTGTCACAGGTTAATACGTATGTAATGTCGAGACGTATGACATAGTTTGAAATGACCTAGGCTTTTACGCAAATGTGAGTGAAATGAGACAAAGTTGAGCATATTAAGGGTCATACAGACATACCATGGCAGTATGTGCTATTGCTTAATCAATTGTTGAACCCCAAATTAAGGGAGAGAAAAATGAATTTTACGAAAGTTGGCAATACGTTAGAATGTTTTGGATGTGAGGTAAAAGGCATCATCTACTGCAAAGTATGGCGGTTGTAAGCAAACTGCGAGCATAATTCTGCCTTTGTTGAAAAAGGTTATAGTAATCGCGAAATTAAATTATATGCTGGAAGCTTCAAAAGACTTTGATTCACCATCACGCGTATCAAAAATAAAACAGACAACTCTGATAGTTACGTGGTCCCCTCTTAAAATCATATCCATCAACGTTTTGGACAATCTTGAGCTTCATTAGGTTTTTTCCATTTTGCTGATGGAGACAATCAAATTTGACGCTGATCGCACAAAATTGCAAACAGATAATTTTAACTTTTTTAGATAATAACAACTCAATATCGGTGTTAGGTATAACGAAAACAGTTTTACTAATAAAATGTCATTACCAACATTGCAGGTGGTTAAGCACACATTTGCTTGTAAGAAGTAATATCAGCTAAGCAAAATGTAAATATATAACGTCGACCAACGAAAAATAACATATTTTTGATAAACAAAATGCGCATTCAGTTAACAAAAAAGTAATGAACACGTTCAAAAGCAAATGGTTTTACAACACCGATATAAAGGGTCTAAATCAAATATACATATAAGAGGCCGTGAGATGCTGTCATTTTACGTACTTCGTGAAATATATTCAGACATTTTTTATCTGTCGTTGGCAACAAATGCATTGGACTCCTAACACGGTATGGGCAGATAAGTATAATTTTGGCAAAACCCTTTTATATATTTGGCCCATTCGTTGTGAATATGCAATCTTTGAACGCAGAGAGAAAATAAGTGAATTAAGGTGAAAACTCTCAATTCGAAAAGAAGACGTGGGTTCTTCCATTTAAAAAGGAACATAAATCTCCTATTTTCGGTGGTCAAAAAAACGATCAACGGTTTCTTTTTTACCTTAACGAAACCTAGGAAAGAGGGAAAAGTATTCAGCACTATTCAAATCACACTTTGTTATATCTAGTTTTTGACTATTCAAAATAAAAATAAAATTTTGACAAAACAAGATTGACCCCATTTTTCTGAAAATGTTTAAGCTTAATAATGCAACTGTTAAATTCTACTTAAATGTGTAAGCAATGACTGGCCTGTGAAACTTTGTGCTTATAGCATTTTGTTTTAATATGCAGTGCAATTAAAAGAAAAACGTTAACCTTAGAAAAAGTTGTTCATCTTATTAAAAAAAAAACAATTGATCCACTTGTGACAGTGTTCAAAAATATAACGAAAATTTAGGAAACTTGTTAACGTCCTTATTGTTTTTTCTCTACAATGATTGAAATGTGTGCAAGTAAAATTATCCTTAAAAGCTAACCATTTCGCCATATTTTGCAGTATTACTGCAGTATTCATCATCTGATGTGTAATGCAACATTTGAAGTGCTTGAACGAACAGTTCTTGTTTGTCTTCGTTTACTTGTTATGGTGACAGTGAACACTTACTTAACGTTTTGCACTAATTCAAGTTAAGATGAAATTTTGTGCGATGGCAAAATATTGTAACCAAGTTTTGTTACGGTATAATATATTTACCATAAAGAATCAAAATACTTGTAGTACTTCTTGTTTGAAGAATGGGCATCACGCGGTAATTCCACAGTGGTTGATTGTCTTCGAACAATATATTCATTGACATTTCGGGTTGGACCCTAAAACGTCAGGTTGGAATAACCTGACTGCATGTCCTGCACTAAATCATTTCAGAAATTATTTGCCCGATTATTCTCTGGAGTCCATATACCAGAAACCGCATAGAGAACGCCGGGGGACCCACTGAGGAGCCGAACCACGCGATGCTGTGTCACGTAGCAACAGAAACATTGGCGAAACCCGTGTCTGGGCTT